>VUYV01000013.1:3357910-3503437 GCA_008711295.1 Anarhynchus alexandrinus
AGAGAAGAGAAGAGAAGAGAAGAGAAGAGAAGAGAAGAGAAGAGAAGAGAAGAGAAGAGAAGAGAAGAGAAGAGAAGAGAAGAGAAGAGAAGAGAAGAGAAGAGAAGAGAAGAGAAGAGAAGAGAAGAGAAGAGGCAATTCCCCCCCCTGCCAAAAACCTGCAGCAACTGATATCACATATAACTGACTCAATCTTCATTTTTTTATAAATGTTGATTGATGTTATTTGAGAATGGGACCAATATTGTGGTCCTATCAGGTTTTACACTCACAAATTCTTTGATTTCCCGTAAGACCAGGATTATGCCGGCATTTGGAGCACTACTTCTGAATCCTCAATTGTCACTGGAACCACAGGCAGCTTTGTGAAATATAGATATGTATATATGTATATGTATATGAGTACATATGTATATATGTGTGTGTGTACATACTGTATATATACATGTGTAGATATATAGACTCAGTCCCCATTGGAATATTGTTCACTAGGCTTAGTGATACAGGTGCACAGAGGCATCTGGTACAGCAAAGCCTATGCTTCTCTTTGCCTTTGGGGAAACTCAGAGGTTGCCATATTTAACCTCTAAGTTCGTCTCTTAGGTGTCAGAGAATCCGTTTCTGCCTCTGCCCTGCAGTGGTCTGGGCTGGTTGAGGTATCTGGAGCTGACGGTGCCTCAGTTTATATGACTGACAAGTACTGAAAACACTTTGTCAGAAAAACCCCTCAGTGCTGTATTTTGCATTTCCCTTTCTCTCAGTGAGGTTCACTGTGAACGTCCCACCATGCTGCAAAACCGTTAATGGGTGACACATTCGGGCGCTATGCTAATAGTAAAGTTTATAAAACTGGCAAGCAAAGCAAGGCTGAATTATGTGGGCAAATGGACTGAGGGAAGAGGTGGTCCTGTGGATTCACTGAATTCAGCAGCTACATTTTCATTGACTCAATGGCGCCAGAATTACACCACAATGCAAGGTTGGCCCTTTAATTGTATTGGTTACTGTAAACCAGATTTTCACTCGCACACAGATCCCTGCAGCCACAGAAAGCCTTTTGTCTACAGTGAGACTGCGCAGGGATCTGCCTGTGCAGTGTTCACAGCAGGATATGGCCCAAAATTTCTGTGCACATGCTTAATGCAAGGTAACTGGTCTGGAGTCCATTGATCACACGTGGGCCATGGGGTCCATCTGCCTGTCCCTCTGCTTTGCTTTAGCACAGCTGCCACAGCTACAGGCACTTGGGGAAGGAAAAGGGGAGCGCTCGCGCCCGGGCAGGTGGAGCTGCCCTCGATGTTCCCACGTGGCCCAGGAATGCGGGTTCAAAACTGACATCAAACTTCAGGGATGATAATCATTCCCATCACTCTGATTTAAAATATCAGGTGATAATTTCCACACAGAACAAAAAAGGAATATGTCTATATTTATGAAATGATAGTCAGTGTCCGAGACCTAGATTTCTCTACAAGAGACAGGAAATGACAGCAGATGCAAAAGAAAATCTGTTTTGATTATCACACCTGATAAGCCTCATTGGTTCATCATGTCCAGCATCTGCACCGCTAAAACCTAATGATCACGAGTGAAACCTTTCTCCCTGACCCGTAATAAATCGTACTTTGAAAGGTGATGAATTACTTTCTGTCTTTTGCATCTTGGACAAAAGGATTGTATCACCCTTTTTTGCAGAAGTCTTACAAAGGAACTGGTCCAATTTACATTTTTTAAAAAGAAAGGAAAAAAGAAAACAAAAAAATACATGGCCTATCTGTTTCATGGCAAAAATCGGTCTAAAGAGATACAATAAATTTCTAATGAAGTGAGGGGCTTTTTTTTAAGAACAGCTGTTGTTAATCTCCATTTCAACAATTGTCCTTTACATATTTTGCAAAATATGACCTCCAGTTTCCAAATTGTTGTACCAGTGGCTTTTCAATGGCCAGCCTGGCTACCTCTTCCTTACACCAGTAACTTGCTCCCCACAGGAGTAGTTTTACTGAAGGCATACGAGTACCTGCCTATCACAGCAGTTTGGGACTCATGATCAGCCCCAGGACGGAGAGTAGTCCATCTGAGAACAAATGAGGGAATTTAGCGAAATGTATAAGTCCTTCCCATGCTACCTACTGAAACAAGCAGATCTATAGTCAATTTATTGAGCATAAATTACTGCCAACCTTCGCTAGAATAATTTATACTCCTGAGCCACTTCAGACAGGAAGGCAATAGGGAACTGTCAGGATACATGAGGTTTTATATAGAGATGAACGAATAGCTCATTATTCAAAGTCAAATGATATTCATATTTAGGGGTCAGAGAATTTGGGAAATGTTTAGACCCTCACCTGAGATTACAGTATGAATCCTCTTTCCCCATAAGGTCTTCTCAAAATAAGTGCTGGCTTTTCCAATCCTACTGCTTAACCAGAATAGTTAACCCAGGCAACAGTTGGGTGGGGAGAATTAATAACAGTAAAGGAGCAGGAAAATGAACAGAGGGACTCAGTGGCATAGGATTAAGGAAATGAGTGAAAAGAAGATGGGGAGAGAGGAATGAAAAGATATGGAGATGAGATGAAAAAAATAGTGGGAAGAAAGAGGGATAAACAGCTACTCAAAAAAATTATTGCACAGCCTTAGTTTTCAAAAAGGCATTGTCCATTTTCTGGTTGTGTTTGATTACTGGAAAATCTTTGAGCAATGCAGTACAAAAGGCAGAGTGTGTTCCCCTGCATTGCTTTCTGTATTCGCCTAGGAAGCTCAGGCTTTATGAAGTAGAGTGACATCTTTGCCATCTCTTTTTCAGTTTATCTTAAGATCATAAAGATTAGCATCTCAAACAGCTACAAATCAACTTCCTTTTTAACTAAGTAAATCCAACTTCACTTTAAATCAATTAAATCCCAGTTCTTATCTGGAGCAGAAGACTCGCAGTAGAAAAGGAACCTATTCCTGTGTTTTAAGCTCTGGCTTTCCAAGCCGCTGCAGGTTTCGTTGAGCATCACCCTGTGCCAACCCTCCTCTAAGGCAGACTGAATTTCAATAGAGAAGGGAGAGCCTGACTCTTTTTTCGGCCCTTTCCCACCCCCACCTCACCACAGTAGCATACGGGGCACGGTGCAAACTCTCAGCCAGCACGACTCTCAGTACACCCAAAGCCAGGGGGAAGCAGGAGGGAAGAAGCTTTGTGAGTGATGCAAAAACAAAAAAGCCAAAGTGCAACAGAAAATTTTCTCTACAGTATCTCTGTTAATTCCAAGGAAATACGTTCAGCAAACTTGAGTGGCATGGTCACAGAGAAAGTTCAGGGTAAGTTTCGCTCCAGATTTCCCCAGTGCTGCTAATTCCCCAATCAGCCATTATGTTAGTTTACTAAGTCATCTGTACTCACCTACAGATCCTTCACTTCATTACTCCCCGGCCAAAATCTCTTCCGAAGGCTCCTCTGACAGATTTATATTCTGAGCATCAGACAGGAATGCGGTTCTCTGTTTTTTCTTTACCTATACTACATAAACATGTCCGGGTTACTGCTCCTAGGGCTCGTCTGAAACAGCCAAGGCAGAGGATCTCAGGCTGCGCAGTACAGCTACCTACAGAAATACCCCTCAGCTCCTGAGATCCCTGCCATATTGCAACAATTCTGCCTTCCCAAGGTTTCAGGGCAAGTCTCGCCTCCTTATCTGGACCTGTTTCTCGACTGCAAGGGCTGTGGTCAAGGGAAGCCACTACAGGGAAACCTTTCATAGCGATGTTATGGTCAATATGACTTTAAAAGTTTACTACAATGCAGCATCAATTCAACCAGGTGGAGTCTCTACAGCTATTAGGGTAATTTCATCTTGTTCAATAAATGAATGGGAATTTTATGGGTATACGTTTTACAAACTAGTTTCTTATATCACACAGGGATGACTGTACAAAACCCAACCCTCCAACTCTGTTCTGGCAACGGTGGCTTTTCACAGCCTACCTCTTACCCCTTTTCCCCCAAGAAGATAGAGCATACAAAAGTATTGCTAAGGATAAGAGCTTTTTCCTTTCATAGAACAGTCCTCCTCTCTCTTGAGAACTTAAGCCATGAGAATTTATATTAAATGAAACTAATTAGCTAAAGGTTGCATCAAAACTCTCACAAAGACCTACTGAGATCAGATTCCTTTCCTGCTAGTTATCTCCCCCACAGATCCCCAAACAACTGAAGGCATTGTAGAGACAATTGTACAGATGCAGGTATGAGACCTGCTCTAGCGATGAGGGCTGTTTCAGTGGTACCAGTATTAGAAGAAAAAGGAAGGGAAAAAAGGCATTCTCCTCAGCCATTTTCTGAAAATACCTCCAATATCCCTTTGCAAAACTCTATTAATAATGTACTGAGGTTCCACAGTCCTGCGAAGGGCTGGAAATGGTACAATCATCACCTTAAGCTTTGTCCAGCCACGTTGCTCTGACCTTTCATACATCATTTCCCTGGGAGCATTATTTTGATCCAAAAGTGCCTTTAAGTAGACGTAAAATTCGGGCGGAGAAAAGCAGCTTCACTTGGCGGTTTAGCTCTTCCAGCTACTCCCAGAGGAGGGACGCAAACACCAGTGCCCTTGGTCTTCTGCATGGGGAGAAACGGGTTGCCCACAAAGGCGTACTGCCAGGATGGGTGTCAAGCACAGTGCTGTGGTTTGGACAGTCGAGGTTGGCAAGGGTTGCACAAAAAATCGCCTGTCTGGCACGCTGACGCCTGGCCAGAGTCTTTTCAAAGGAAAGAGCAAAGAGCAGGCTGTGTCTGACTCAAAGCAGGCTGGGAGGCACTGGGTATAACTCTCTGGCTAACTGGTAATGAATTGAGGTTATTGAATTTCATACCGGTCACTAAAAAGCCACTAGATGGAAACAACTCTTTCCACCCAGTTTCATCGCGATGCTATTGGAAGTGTCAGCTCATGCCTGCTGAATTCGACTCGTCTCAAACCGGCTGACCAGGCTGTGAGTCAGAGAACGAGGGATGATATTGTGTTACCCCAACCCGTCTTTGTGCTGGACGTAAATCACACTCGTAGGCTCCTGAAGTATTTAGTCGGGAAAATGAACCTGTAATACGCACACAGAGAAATCTGAAAAATTTTTGTCTCAGCTGTCCCAATATAATATTTTTCTTATTTCATTTACACTCTCTCGAGGAGTGAAGCACCTTAAAAATACTTTCTTTATGCACAGATTGATGCCAAAAGCAATAATTTGAAGATCATAGTATACTCCTGAGGAAAGTTTTTGTTTTCTAAGCCCAAAGATGGAGCATTTTTAGTTGCAAATCCTTGAAGAAAATTAGAGGGGAAAAATGGGACAGGGAAAGGGGAGGATTTCAATGTATTAAGCATTACAACTGGGTTTGTTAGCTTGCTATTTTGAAGAAATATAGGTGAGCAAGGCAAGATAAATCACAGCAATTTGAGATGTCGTTTTGCTCTCCTATAGCGTTTGAATTTCTTCCATATTACAATAGATCTTCTCTCCTTGTGCCAGCTAAATTGAATTCCTCTTTTGGGGTTGTTTCTTTGAAGGGCTTTGGATAAAATGTCTCATGCAGTTCAGTTTGGAAGCTTCCCAAATCAAAACCCCAAACCCTACATTTTGTTTCAGTTGTGGGGAATGGGAATTCAGCTTGTTTTTTACCTGTTCATAAGACATCTGCTTTCACTATTTGGCATAACGTGGGGCTGAGGTTAGTGGGGGAAGGAGGGCTGATTGGCCTCAGAGGATTTATTACATTTGATACATTGAATGTCTGATTTTGCCTCCCTTGTTCTCATTCGTTCACAGCCTGTACATCGAGATACACTGCAAATTTTTTTTAAAGCCATTTAGATTTAATTTTCATCTCTTATTTAGCATTGAAATATCCAGAATAAGTCATTGGTATCTGTTGTTTTTGGAAGTTTTGCCCGGACTAAACTTCTGGACTCAGCAATGGAAGTCATAGAAGGGGAAGTTGATTTACAAACTGCCTTTAAATCCACTGACATAGGCTAAAGTGCACTGAATATTCACAAGCTCTATATTAGCAGCCTCTACTATTTTGTGCTCCCCATGGCTCCGGTTCAGCTGAGGAACACCCAAAGTGATCCCAGATTTTAAAGTCCAGCTGATCCTGAACAGAGCAAATTTCGAATTAAACCAGAATGCTTTCATATGCCTCCTATATGCAGTTAGCACTTGACTACATATGCTAAAATTTGTGCTATTTTCTATATGATCTATTTTATACAAATATGCGTGAAAATTAGACTGTTGGTAAAACATGATGTTTTGTCAGGAATGTTTTTAAGCAAAGTATATTTGAAGATGCTGCTGTATCTTTCTGTAGGAACAAAGAGATTTGGGCAAAGGAACTTAAACTGTCCTGAGAAAAACAGATAAATCTGGTCAGATTCAGAATTTTGCTGCAAGAAAGGCTGGTTGGAAACCGTCTGATGACACAGTTTCAGCAGAAATGGTGAAATTTAATGTAAATGGTGAAGTTCATGGTGCCTGTTAGGTCCAAAGAAATATTGCCCAAACCGAGGTAGAATTTGACTCAGAGCCCATGCTCTGGTCACCAAAAAAAAAAAAAAACCCAAAACCCAAAAATAACCTTTGTGCAGCTCCAGAACCCAAGAAATGCTTGAAAGAAAGTTTCACCTGGAGTCAGATTTTCTCCCAGCTCTGCTGCAGAACAGGATTCAGATCCGATCTCGGGTAGGATCCCGGTTCAGGGCAGAGCAAAGCTGGAGCCTGGTGCTGCTTTGTCCAACTGGCACTAGTGTCAGTTTTGCTGAGCATGTGAAGGATGTGGGGAGACTGGACTGTTCAGAAAACATCGGGGGGGGCTTTGAGCTTCTGAAACAAAATTTTAGCAGCCTTTTTCCGATAGGGAGTTTTTGCTTTAGTGTAATTCAGCATGAATCCAAACTATGGAGGAAAATAATGAATCTTTGGCTGAATTCACAGTTCTGTCTTTCAGGTCCAGTTGTGCTTAATAAGCTCATTGCAAAGGTTTTCCTGTAAACAAACACACGTGCACGCCCAGACACATACACACACCAAAATGTTATTCCCGAGTTGCATTTTAGCATCAGCACATTATTTGCTCTATTACCCTTCTGGGTGGCCAATAAAATATCAAACAGCAATTCAAGAAGGCAACAGATAACTTACCCATAAGCAAGTACACTGAGCTTTGTGAAAGCTGAGCCCAGGATAAGCAGGCAGATTTATACTCTTCAATTTGAGGCAAAAAATGGAGGTTTTTTTTCCGAGCAATAGTTGCACTGAATTTACCTGAGGTATGCAATAGCCGTCTTGATTTTAAGATGAGGGCTTGGATTCTCACCTGGTGAATATCAGCCCAGCTCCATCGCTGAGAGCAAAGATTACTAAATCATGAATAGTGTGCCTCAAGCAGAAGGCACTTGGCCAGCTCCTTCCCTACGTTAATGATTTTTGTACATTGTGCAGATTTACATCAGCCAAAGATCTGGCTGAATGCCTCTTATTTTTGCTGAGATCGTAATTATAGCTCTGGTCTGTATATTCTTCAGATATTATTTTCACAACTGTCATCTTCAAAACTTTGCCTTGCCTTGTTCTCTTTCTCCCTGTTTTTAGTCCCATTCCCTCCCTTTATAGAACAGATAAAAGATTTATAATTGTCACTTCTTCTGGGGTGGTATATGAAAAAGATGAGCAGACTACTAAGATGCCTTAGCTATATATTTTCATTCCTGTGAAGACAATGATGGAAGAATAATGAGGAGGTGCCGCTACCTAAAAGTAGGAGTGCTCTACCAGGTTATGCATCTTACCATGCTTATAGACAAACGTTATTAGGTTCAATAACACCCCAAATGGAGAACAAAGATGGAGAGGGAGATGAAGACATGCCCTACCTAGAAAAAAAAATGCTGCCATGCAGTAAATGAAGAGGAAAAGCACAGCATGATAAAGAAGAGGAGGAGACTGGTGCTTAAAAAAACTGCTGATGTTAGATTGACAGAGGCGAGAGAGCCAAAGGGGGCTTGAATAAGCAGGGAAGGTTTTAGCGAATAAAAGAATACCTCTGGCCTCAGACTTCAAAGATTCAAAACCTGGATTTAAAGCTGAATTTCTAAATTCAGCCCCGTCCTTGAAAACAAGAAAATACATAAAGTTCACTTCATGTAGCCTCATCCTTGTGACAGGAAAAACAACTATAAAAGGTGTAAGTTAAAATCCCAGTGAGGATAGTTTTCATGTAGATTTGCAGGTGAAGATGAATCCTAGGTTCTCACACTGTCTTTATTTGGACCTGCTGACAGTGGTGCCTAGGAAATGGAGTATCTTTATTAGGGCTTTTGATACTAATGCTAGTAAGAATCATACCTTTTGTCCTCTAAATAGAGAATTAATTTCTAATTAAAGCCAGAGGAATTAAAACTCTCGGAAAAAAAACAGTTTTGTGGTTTGCCAATGGTTTTGCAGAATCAAAAAGTGTTTCACATTGAACAAGTCCTTCCAAATTTAAGAAGTTTTTTAAAGCAGCTTTACTTTTTAAGTGTATTAAAGGAAATTTCAAAACAAAAAGTCATTTAGATTTCAAGCATTCTGTTTTTAAAATGATGAAATAAAACATTACAGCATTTTCAACATTATGTTTTTGTTCCAGACAATTTGGCAAAGCTACAATGAATTTAGAAAGCACTTCAGTATTGCTAAATCTGCATTTTTTTCAAAGAAAACAAAAAATGGTCAGAGTTAATGTGAACCCTTTGTTGTGAATTAAATGAATCTGTGTTATGTTTTGAACAAGCTCACTTTTACCATATTAATCTGAGTAGATTTAGTTTCATTTCAAACCACCTAACACAATACGGTTTTGTAAGCACAACTTGTTTGCATGTTCATTAACATTTTAGACTCTAGGGGTTTAAGCCAGTGTGAACTAAAACCTTCTTTCTCTCAACTCCAAAAAGAAAGAGTATAATAAATCACAAATTCATTGCAGAACAATATGGCAATAATTTCATATGCTTTCATGTATTTAACTGAGACAGAGTTTGCCTTTCCACTTCTTTAGGAGCTAATGGTTGATTTAATCCAATGTTGAAATCATCAGACCTTCAGTCAGATTTGGTTTTAACACTGTGCCTCTGATAAATAAACTCCCAGGCTGAAGATCCCAAGCTAACGGAGGCTGCTATTTGTGATGTGCTAAACAGTAGCAAAAAATGTTTGATTCAGGGAAATGGAACTATGTAATAACAAAGGACAAAATTTTGGCTCCCATCAAAGAATAAAAAATGCTGTTAGTTTATGGTTTATCGTTAAATATACATAAAATACCTGTGTGGTACATTGTGGTTTCATACCATCTCCTTTAGAGATACCTCAAAATGCTTTATAAATATTGAGCCAATTTTTTAATCATTCTTTAATTAAGGTCCCAAATTTTTTTCTGTGAGGACCGAGGATCTTATTTTGTGTATTTCATTCTCCAGCTTCAGAGTTATCAATGTTGTCTTATTTTTTCCTATTCATTGGGTTTTTTCTTCACCTGAAACCAGGCACTTCATTGTGCTAGCTGCTGTGCAGTCATCAAAAGGCAAGAAAAGAAACTCCTGTCCCTGAAAGGTTAAAACTTGAAGTCATATTCTCTAACCAGCAGTCTCAGGATTGCAGGAACAAATTTGAAAGCTGTTTTATGAAAATACTCCCAGAAAAAAAAAGCAGAGTTTCTTCTTTTATTCAAACAATCATATAACTGGCATATTTCCTAGCTAGCCCTTTCCCCACATCCCAGTACGGAGGCTGTTGTCCTCATCCCTTTCTCCATGCCTAGGGAAGCCCATAGGGAAGAGCGAGGAATAATTCCTCCTGACTTCGGGAACGGCTTCATGAGACAGAGAGACAGGCAGGTGCTGCAAAGCTCAACGAAAGCTTAATCGAGCCGACTTGTCGAATTTCCTGCTGTTTGCTCATCCTGTCCTTTTTCCACACGTGCAACTCCAACTGCAGTCAGTGGGGGGGTTCGTCTCAACTAAAAACAACCAAAAAAAAAGAGAGCCTTAAGGAATTGTACACCACGGCTCACAGAAAAATGGCATCTCTCCTATGTGTTATCTGCAACTTTCTCCTCCCTGACAAGAAAAACTCTAATGCCATGTTTTGCTTTCTGCTGAACCTCGGTGTATTTTCTAGCTGCTCAGGGGGAGTAGTAGCTTCTTTTTTCCCCGTTTTTGTGCCATATGTACAATACATTAAGTGCATCTTAGCAGCACACTTAAGACAGCTTGAAATCGCCCGTTCTCGAAAGACAAGGGGAAAAGTAGCTCCGAGGGTCTGACTGCAAAAATGCAGGAATAATTTGTTTGGGCGATGTTTTTGCTGAATAGAAATGAAATTGCTGATCAGGCTGTGGTTATAGAGCTCAGTGCCCCAGTCCCGCAGCCAAATTTCTGGGGCCAAATGCTTGCAGTTTAGCAGGAACACGCACTGATGGGTCTTCTGTAGTGCGAGGACGGTATCGGTCATCCTTGGAGGCTGGCGTGGTCCCACTGGGTATGGGGTTAGTAGCTGTGCCAGACACACGTACCCTTGATTTTGGAGACCCCCTACAGGGTTCTCTGGGGCCTCCACCTTGCAGAAGCAGAGGGCTGGAGGATTTCCTCCCACCGACACGCTTAGAGGCTGTTTGCTGTGCATTCACCTCTCCTTCCCAGAGCGATCAAAATGAGCTTGGCCACTGGCTTTTCGCAGCGAGTAGGGTTAAACACAAACCTGCCTCGGACTGCCAGGAAGGCAAAAAAAACCCTCACCGTTGCGGTGCCTGTTTGTAACAGATATTCCCCCGTATTCCTCTCCAGCGCTGAGTGACAGCAGCTGGAATTTATGAAGCATGCTTGTGCTTTGCAAGTTCCCTGTTTTTACATTCAGGAGGGAGAGAAAATGTCTCTGCTTTGTTCAGTTTGTCAGGCTGCTTCCTCTTTTGTGCCCAAATATGCACTGTGTCTTACAAAAAGTCCCTTCTTAAATTACATCCCAAAAGGTGAACTGGATATGTGCAAAAGCCATTTCTCCTTCAAACAGTATGCCACACCTGTATGGGATATGTGACCTTCTGATGGAGAAAAATGACCAAAGGTGCCTGTGCAATTCCCACCTGAATTCCTGCACTCAGGAATTCAAGGTGGCTGCTTGTTGCACACGTATGGGCTGAGCCCTTTTGCACGCTGGAGTTGACAGAAGGTTTCATTTTGATGGCTATTGCAGTGGGCAATACAACTGAAAGTGGGCACAAAGTAAGTCAAAATATAAGTATTGTATTTGCGTTACATTCGGAACCGTCTGTCTGAACCCGTAGGAAATGTGTCTAATACTGGGTTTTCCCTCCTTGACGTCATTCCTCATTTCTAAGCACATGCGCACGCACACACACATGCGCATACACACACATATTTCTGCAACTGCAAATGACTGAAAGCCATCCGGCTTTCATGATGGGAAGGGAAGAGAGAAGGGAATCCATAGCTCAGCAGTATTATTTCCCCTACTTCCTTGCAAAACCTCTCTCACTGGAGTTTCATAGGCTCTCTCCTCCAAATTATTTATGGGAGAGGGGCAACCCACCAGACGCTGTATGCGCCATTATCCCCAGCTATTATCCAACAAGTAGTTAATGTTGTTTGAAGCAAGCATGATTCCTTCTGAGCTCCTCTGTGGCTGCTACTGCATGCCTAGGGCCTGGTTGTACTCCCTTAAAGTCGATGCTAAAACTTCCCAGCCTCACAAGGTGGTTGTGAGGATAAGTTCATTAACGTTTGCAAGGCCCCCAGATATCATAGTGCTGGGAGTAATATAAGTGTCTAGATAGCTAGTTCTCAAAGACAGCATCTCTGAGGGTCAGATTCTGCACTAGAAATTCCCTTATGCCCATCAATTAACATTTGCTCTTGAATATGTATGTAACATGATGTTTTCCTATTATACATATTTAATTATGACTTATTCTCCAATAGCTGTATAGGCTATGGAAAGAAACATCACAGAAGCTAGAGTTTTGCTGACTCCCTCAAGAAAAATAGGTTCTGAGAATCTGGAAGAGTCTTGGGTTTTTATTTTTGACTGAATTACTCCATCGGAGTTGCCATTTCTCCAAAGCAAAGCGTGGCCCGTCCCCATTGTGACTGTAAACGTTTAAATATCCCTTATTCTCTTATGGTTTCCATTATTATTTATTTCTGTCGCAAGCAGAAAGATGTCTGGGTCATCCTTTCAGCCAGGATGAAACATGCAAAACGGGACAAAGAAAATGAACAGTAGTATTCCAGAGAAGTTTGCTCAGGGGCATATGTTGGGCAATCTTTTGACTGAGCTGGAAAGTCTTGAATCTTCTTGAATTCTTAAAAGCTTTTCTCACCTTTTTTCAATGCAGTGGGTCAAATTCATTGCTGACGAAATTCCATTGGCCCTGTTGTCAGTACTAAAATCATAGAGTGTTATAACACTTAAGCATTTCCTTATTTTGAAACATAGAAATGGAAGTCAATAGAAGCAATTGTATGCATAAAATTAAATACACACTTCAATATATTTTGTTGGATTGATGTTTTAATCTGGTTTTATGACTTTAGTAGCTAAACAGAATCATTTTGCTAAATTAAAATTAAATAGAATTGTTGAGAGTGCAAATTATTGCCAGATACAGTATCTGTAACTGGCATGAGGAACACACATACAATGCAGTTGACTGTAAAGACTCAACTTCTTAATTAATTTTCCTGAGGCTTAGCCTTTCATTTAAAATACAGCTGTTCCAGTTCCAGGGAAAAAAAAATAAAAACCACCCTTGGAGACATGGCCCAAATGTAACCAGCTCAGCGACGTTGGTTTGAGTTTGCAGAGAGCCTGAAACCACATCCTTGACACATGAATTTCTCTACCAAGTTCTGCGTATCCTGAAGCCAGCAAGAAGCAAGCCGTTTCTAACAGAGACATAGCTAACTAATTTGTCATTCATTACAGCGTGCAAGAAATGCACTCGTATTACGAAGGTCTCAGCGTTTTCAAAGACTAAATGGGGCATCTGCTGGAGGGCAGTGTATGAAGAGGAGAACTGAAGAGAAGGTGAAGCTGGAGACATTAGGCTGAACGTGTTGAGCAGCTCGTTATTTCTTTGTAGCTGGCTGTAACTCCCTGCTTTATGTCTTGTACTTGGGCTCTAAGTTCTTTCTGAGAAGGACATTTTGTTCTGTGCTGGTACAACGCATGGCAAAATATCCCTTACTGCCCAAATCTAATACAAACAATAAATAAAAGTAAAGAGGCTATTTTCCCAAGGGAACGGGCTTAGCTTTCAAAAGCTTCGAAACCGCCCCATTTCAGCAAATACATAAATCTCTATTGTCAAAACATTATGCTCATTTATATTTTTTAAATTAATTCATTCCATTTGATCACTTTCCTTTCAAATAGTTTGGCTGTTAATTGGATGCAGGCAGGACACACAGACAGAGCGCTCAAACTTCCCTGTTGGCTCTGCGTTGCCATGTGGATATTGTGAGAGACAGGCATTGTCTGTTAAATGGGAGTTGTGAAACACAACTAAGCTGGTCAGTTTTAAAACTTTTCAGTTGCCTTAGGTAACTAGATAATGTTCCCTCGTTTGGTTTGGTTTTTGTTTTTTTTTTTTTTGCAATATTCCCTAGGTATTTGCTGCACTGTATGCCAGGGAAGAAAGCCCTGGAGGGAATATTAAGGTCAGGACGAGATGGAACTAACAATAGACAGAATATTTCTGCTGCACATAGCCATCAGTGCTGCGTTTGCCCTCCACTTCCCTGGTGGGCCTTAGTTACCAGGGCTTCAGTATTCCCTGGGTATCTCTCGTGTTATGAAAGTCCCCTCTCTGCTGTGGGGAGGGGAAGAGCAGAATAGAAAATCGAATAACAATGGGAGGAGAGGAACAAAAACTAGACAGTTATTCATGAAACTGGGTTCATAAATCAGGAAAACGCTTCCCTGAGCCACGCTGCACCCTATAGTGTGTGTGCTGTAGGGATCATACGACCTATATGGCCGGAGAGGATCCCTAGCGCTCACCCAAGCCACAGCTTTGTGTCGTTGCAGGACGGACCTGGAAAGATTAATTTTAAAGTGGATGTTTGCATTTGTGTGACAAGCTGTGCAGCGTAAGCTGTCCTGTCTTTGCGAAAACCCCGCGGCCGCTGCCGTGCTAGCGGGTCAGGTTGTCGTTAGGTGGACTTCTTTGTGCAGCTCATCGTTTAAATGTGCTCTTCATTTAATGCCTTATAGCTTTCATATGGCGTAAATGTTTTTGCATCAGCTGAAGAGAACTGTAAATGCTATTGTCAGTTTGGTACAAAGGTTTGCGTTTGTTTGACTGTAGTAACTCTGCTTCTTATTTCAATAGCCCAGCACAGTAGGGACAACATTCTGCCGTTACACAATGAAAAGCTTTTCCAGGCAGGACTGACATACTCTGAGAAGCAGAACGGATAGTGCAGTCTCATCCTGATGAAATTAGCAGGGAAGAAATATGAAATTTCCACCTTCCATTACACACATTCATGGACATTTGGAATCCGATCTGAATACGAATCTGAATATTTTTTTTTCTCTCCTCTCATCTTAAAGCATGAATATCCACTATATAAAGCACAGTATTTTCTAAGACAAAACAAGTGTTGTATTAGGAAGTAAAGAATGCAATAAACATTTTACTCCCAGGTCAATAATCATATAACAAAAAAACTTGATGAAGTGCCCTCTACTCCTTTTTTTTAATATGTCAGCAGGAATAAAAACTGCTTTACTTTTTACCTCGGCTTCACTACTTTAACCCAAGCTGATGGCAAGAAGCCTAGAGAATATTGCTAGCAGCCTGTTCTCTTATGACACCCACCCTTCATCTGGATGTAATATCTCAATATTGCTCCAGAAGATTGGATTTTATTTAGTCTTTTAGCATGATATGAAAAAGTGAACCAAATTCTTAGATGGCAGGGGCTTTGTCAATTAAAGGAGTCTAGTTTACTGGGAGCCAGCTGAACAGTTGACTTTATCATATGCTGTAGATTAATGAATGCTACTGCTAGTCAAAAGAAACAAGAGGTCATCCAAAGACTACTTTGTTTGCTCTTTTGGTACTTTTAAAAAATGTTTCTTTAAATACTTTTAACGCAGGCCTTTTCAGTGCTATAAGGAACACATTTCCCAGTTAATCCGCGATACGCACCAACATCAGGGATCTCTCCTAGTTCTCAGGTTTGCGTCTAAAGAAGATTTTGTGACATCCTAGCTGGCCAGGGCTGTAATTTTTTTGACACAACTCCTGTTAGGAGAGCAAAGCAATGTTTTCTTCTCCTTTCCACTACCCTCCTGTTACTAGACACCCAGCAGCTTTGTGGTTTGGCACCTGCCTTTATGCAGAAGAAACTTCCAATTAAGTCCTTAGAGCAAGGTTTTGAATGAGGGTCACTTACTGTACTAAAGCAGTGCAGAAACCATCTGTTTGTTTTTTCTTATACTGAAAATTTCTGAAGGTCTCAGGTTCATTCTGCACTGTGGTGAAAACAAGAGCTGGAACTTCAAATATTTCAGCAAATTGGAAATGCATTCATTTTTTCTGGGAAGCCTTGAGGAGCGATCATACCGCGGTTGCACAGTGCCCACCGCCCAGCGATCTCACACTGTCAACTCCCAGCAGGTCACTGGGATTTGGGAGCGACTGATGCTTCCCAGGATGAGCTCTTTGGAAAGCTCCAAGTACCTTAATTCCCTGTTCCGTCTTATGGGACTTATGTTGATTTCTAAACTCCTATCTCTTCCTCAGTGGAGGGCAAATTCCCGCTCCAGCCGGGGCAGGATGAGCTTCTCCCCACTTTGTGGCTGAAATCCTTCCTCAAAGGCTCATGGATTCGCAGCAGAGCTACTGTGAAGGCATCATTACAGCCATGAGGTAGCAAAGGAAAAAGCATAAAACCACAACTGGATGTGTAAGACAGCGGTTCTGCAGCTCTGATTGAGGCGATGCAGAAAGGATCCCGAAGTTGCTCATCTCTAAAAGTCACTGGGGTCCTTTCAGCTGTTTTCTTTATTTCCTTCCTGCTCAACAGAGCAGAATCCCACAGGCTCGACTCCCTCAGGTGTGCCCTCCTATCCCATCCCTTCTTCATATTAAAAGAATAAAAGGACTTAACTCTTTGTAGCTAAAATGAATTCAGAAAGCCGTAGCCTTCTCACGGCCAGCAATAGATGCTTAGCTAAGAAGACACTCTGACTATAAAGATGTGAGGGTTTCCTTAAATTCTCCAAGAACAAATCTTGGCTGCACTGCAACATTTATTTTCCCATCTGGATGCGTGAGAAGTGAGAGACAAGTTTCTTTGCACTTCCAAATGAGAATTTACTTCTTAGCTGACCAGATACTTCTGAAAACAGCCTGTGAAAGGAGAGGACTGTAGGCTCGCTTTCCTCCATTCCCACTATTACTAAAGGAATAGCTAAAAAAAATAAATCCATATTTTATCATTATTTTTACCTCCCAGTGTACATCACTAAAAGGGTTTATATGCAGCCCTCTTAATTGGCACAGCCCCTGCTGGAAATAGAAACATGCCGATGAATTGCTCATTCAGATTAGGCTCCCAGGAATATATTGTGCTGAGAGACATTCACTTTTATTTCCTGAATTGCTTTAACGATGAGCACTGAGCAACACTTCCTCCGCTCCCTCCCTCCCAAGTACCCTGAGCTGCAAGGCAAGGCGGCAGCCAGAAGATAAGAGCGTGCCCCCACAGCAAGAAATGTCTGCGCGCAAACACCAACGCACACCTGTGAACAACTGTAAGTGGGCCTTCAGATATCACGTTTGCCAGGTAAACACATAATTCTCGATTAAGCGAGCAATTACCCATTATTGTTTAGCCCTTGTAATGCATTGTGCTGAATCTATTCCCTGGCAAGGATCCCAGTGAACAAGCAAGTCCTCTCTTTAGGGTACAGATTTATATTCTCCGGCAGTAGGGTCACTAAAGCTTTGAAACAGGATTCACAGGTAAACTCCGAAGGCTTCAGAAGGCTTTGAGCACCTTCAGGTCCCACTGTAGAGAGCGCATGTTTCCAGAAATCATGGTTTTTCCTTTTCTTCCAGCTGCCTACTCATTCAAGACTGTCTTCTACAAAGTAATACGGCTACTTTTTGCTGCTCTGAAGAGTGGGAGATGAGAGTACAAATTTTAGCAGGTCTAGGCTCTAGAACAAGTTAAAAAAATGAGTTGCCTCTGCGAAACAGCCTTCCAAATAGTTACAGTGAAAATGAGCATTACAGCCAAGGAAAGTGGGACAAGTTCATCGTACAAGAGTGCTTGTTCAATAGACTTTAATTGCAGGACAGATAAGGCTTTGTTTTCTTAGAAAACTGTAGCCATGGAGGTTTTAGTTGAAGATTAAAGATCCTTGATTGATAACCCCAGAGAAAAAATTTCTGGCTTTCGGAAAATGAAAATCTTCTTTTTTCAGCTTGGTGTCAGACCTGGGTAAATTCAGCATAACTGGTAGAAAGGTTTGAGGTGATTCTTCCTTGTGCTTTGTGGACGCTTCCTAAAATACTGAGGAGAAGAACTTGAATTAAGTCTAAACCCCGATTTTCTATCAAAAAGACTATTGACAGAAGATTTTCAAGCAGTCTCAGCTGCAAAGCAGACCCGTGAGCATTTATATGGAGACCACAGCTGTTCAAAACTGTATACGTGGGATAGATGAAAGGTTGACTTCAATCTAATGGTATGTTAACCTGTAGTTTCTGGAAACCAGATTATTTGACTTGGTAGGTTGCTGCTTCTCCTCTTATAACAAAGCGAATTTCCTAGATAGCTTTTTAGCCCCTCCGTCCTGCAGAAGAGAGGAGGAGGGCAGTCCCCTGCGCACAGGTGGACTGAGGACGGCGAGGCTTTGGAAACTCTTTGAGATAGGATTGGGAAACAGCCACATATCAAAACCTGGAAAGAGATGGAGAAGGGAAGGATTTTAAGCTTTGCTCAAAGTTAACTTACACCTTGGGTTAGGTTTTATTTGGTTCTATCTTCAGCGGCACCCAGCTTGGGCAATACAAATCTGATGCCACTCGTGATGGATTGCACATAGGACCAATTGGAGCCCTACTAGCTTTAAAATTGATAGTACATAGACCAACGGCGGTGGTGCAGTTTTTCATTAAATGAAATGGAAAAGTGATTTAATAATTCTTTCTGTCTTAAATTGCTTAAAAGAATTTTAGACAGTTAAAAATTGCATGGATTTTAAACCATATGTGTGAGAGTGGAAAAAAATAAGGGTTTTGTTTTTCCTATTTTTAATATGAGCCAGATGAAACAAAAAGATTGTTTCCTTGCAAACTATAGGTCAAGTACCTATGTAGGCTTTGAGATGGCTCTGTAAGTTATCATGTTATCTTTCTTTCTTGACAGTATACCATTATGTGGTGTATCATTTCAGCATTTACTATCTTTCATGTCCTTTTATCTTCACACTAGGATTTCTTTCTAAATTCCAAGCCGTGCATTTGGTTTCATTATATAACACTGGCTTTTACAAAACATTAGCTCTTCATATTCTTTGGTTTCATATTTGTCGGCATCAGGCTGAAATAGTAAACCCGCTACGTCTATTTTATCTTGTTAAAGATAAAAACAATATGGCAAATGAACTATTTGGGGAACACTACTTTCAAATTAAAGGAGAGGAAAAAGTATTAAGTGTCACCACTGAGTTGAACTATATTGAAATCTTGAACTGAAGTGATTTTTTAAAAAAATTGAATAAAAAGGTGACCCAAAATATTACAACTGTCATGCAGGACTGTGTTATCTTAAATTATTTATTTAACATCTGGTAAATATTATCCAAGCCATAGTACAGATAAATTGAATAAAAGAATACCAATGCCAGGGGAAAAGAAGAATTGCTTAATACTGTAAGTATATAGAACTGTTCCACAAAGCAGTTCATTCTCTCTCTGCAAGGGGAGATGAGAAGCATGGTATTGGGGTAAAATGCATCTGCTTCGTTTCACCCTAAGTATGAAGCTATCAAAGCAGTTTTAGGGATTTAATTTAATCTCAAACACAAATTCTATGAAAACAGTCTGACAGCGACATGAAATTTTACATAACTTCTTTTACCCCTCCCCCTTTATAATGCAGCTTCCCAGCTGATTCATTTTATTTTATCCTATGCGTATTGGGGATCAGATTGAATTTTCTTTGAGAAAAGAAAATAATTAAGCCATCTATAAAGCTTTGGCTGGGCACGAACGTAGCAGCACAGGATAGAGTTACTTGGAGGGGGGAATGAGGTCAAAGAAAAGTACTGCAGGGAAAAAAAAAAAAGAAGCATCAAGTTCTGCGACTTGGGGAACAAAATAAAAAGAGGATGGAGTCTGAGAAGGGGGAAGGGACCTAGATTCCTTGTCAGTTTGTGGGTTACAAATGGAACAAAAGGCTTATCTTAAATATATGCAGGTTTAGAGATTTTTTTCTGGAAGCTATTGAGAGCTAATTAAATTACGGTCGAGTACTGAGCATTTCTCCGGTGCTTCCATGGTCAGTTTCTGCTGAGCTCTTCTTGGTTACTTGATACTGCTTATGAAATAAAGAAGATTGATTCCTAAATATTTGTTCCTATTCCCTCTTTGTGGATTACATTATACCACTTTTCATTCTTACAGTCTTTGCTTAAGCTGTAGGATATAAGGGCCCTATACAGACTGCCAACTATAGTATCCAAGATTAAGAGCCTGCTATCGCACCTAAGTTCAAGAGGGTAATGAGCAATTCAGACCACCTAGAGTCTACAGCTGCCAGATCCTGGCTCCTGCACTCTCAATGGTGAGGAGGAGGAGTCATGACACCCCGATTGTACGTGCATAACTTAAGCACCGTGATTATTTCTCCCCACCCCACTGCTCTCTCACTGTATTGAGAAACAAAATTTGGCAGCCTGGGCATCAGCTTAGTGCTGCCCGCCACGATAGCTGGCATAGCCCAAAGAGCCTCAGATCCCACTCTGAAGGACACCAGTCAATGGGCAAACTGTGATTGACTATACTGGTGTGAGGATCAGGTTATTATCATCTGGAAAATGATGTTTTGTAATGGTTTTTAACCCCGAGTCTTACAGGACCAAACTTTACGTAATAGCACCCACTGTCTGCTGGTCAGTTCCCCTCCACCCCAGCCTCTGGCCCCGCTAGCCAGTCTCCACCTCCTCTGACATGGGCAGAGAGGGCTCAAAGATGTTATATACCCACAAGTTGAAGGAGAAAGGGTGGATAGAGAGAAAAGACTACCCCTCCAAAAGGGACATCTTGCAGCATGGACACAGTGGCATTATTAGACACCAGAGAAGCCAAATGGGAGGGCCCATAGGAAACCAGGCTCCATAAACTCTGCTGCTCACGTTACTACTGTGCGTAATTGAAGCCATACTCTGGTCCTTGACTCCATGTGTACTCAGATCTCCAGACCGGGCTTTAGATGTGAGCAGGAGTCTTGCCACAGCTTCTTCCTAATGGTCTTCCTGCTTAACGCATTGGTGGAGCTGCCTGATCACACGGCAGTTTGGACACATGGAACTCATGACACCTTCCTTTCACCTGCACCGTGGCCACATCCCCTCATAACTAAGCAACGGTTGCAGGTCTGGTTTGGACTGGATGGTGTCTTGGCCTCTTTATGTACGATACAGCTTTCTGCTGTGGTTACCTTTCCTACTGGGAAAGGGAAGGATTCAGGCATCTTAAAGAAGAACTAAACTTCATCCATGTGTAAACTGAAGATGAAAGGCTGCGTTTTACCTCCTTAAAGATCCTGCTGGCACCAGTTTCCCTATCTCCCTATCTCCCATTTTTTTATAGAGGCATGGGACGTTGTGTCCCCTGCCCCAAAGCCAGTGGTTGGAACAGTTGTCCAGGCATCTGGCAACCCCTCAGGCCAGTGACTTTTGCTTTAGCACCACAGGCTGTGGACACCAAATTGGTTTTCCAGAGCCTGCTGTCCCGGGCCCTGCCACCATCAATGAGGCTGCCCCTCAACCTGGAGAGAAATATCTGGACACGTAAGAACCTGGTATCTGATCATTACATGAAAGCACATAAAGGAAAACCAAAGGCCAAAATGGGAACCACAAGAAGTTCATCTGGTTAGTTCATGGGCAGTGTGGAAAGTTTAAACCCACTCACAGTTTATGCAAATGAATAATCGTAAAGATTAAGTGAAATGCCACTGAAATCTGTAATTCACAGAGCCAAAAGCCTTTCTCTATAGTTGTTCCAAGGTAAAGCATAGCTTGTAAGAAGTAATTTTCTACCATACCTGGATTTTTCTTGCAAACATGGTTAGTAGCAAATCTGAATCTGTCAGCACAGTAGTATAATTTAAATAGTACAATTCACAGCTGACAGGGGATTTCCACCGACTTCACTTGGAAAATATGTCATTTGCTAACTCTTGTTAACAAGTAGTAAGGAATCTGTTGCTTGCCCAAGGTCACATGCGCCAGTAAGAGACATTACTGAGGAGAAAGAGGAGAGGAGTTGACAGCAGCGAGCCGGATGCAGACATAAAGCTTAGAAATTTGTGTAAAGCTCAGAGGAAAGGCCTGTTAGTAAGTTGCTGATACCTCAGTTTATCTGGACTGGCTATTACAAAATCTGTACTGGAGGTTCTTATTCCAAATACTGACCGAACAAAAAAAAAAAAGAAGATCTTGAGATGACTCTCAGCCTCATCTGACNGTACTGGAGGTTCTTATTTCAAATACTGACCGAGCAAAAAAAAAAAAGATCTTGAGATGACTCTCAGCCTCATCTGACTCACATTAGAAGTGAAGTCTTCAAAGGCTCCCAGTAAAACTCAACTGGGCAAGCACAGTCAATGCCTCCTTCAAGGGGAGAGACAGCAGGATGGTTTGGCACCTAAAGCATTATACCTGCACTCTTATCTGGGGTATTGTACCCACCATAATCTTATCCCCTCTTGGAATGGCACATGCTGTCTCTGCGGTTCTCAGATTAGCTTTCCATGACTTGGCATCCATGCAAACAGATAACATGATTCTTTGCTTCTTTATGGTCTCAGTCACAAAAGGATGGCTTGAGAGAAAGCGGATGGCAAGCTCTCTGTAACGTCATCTTCCTCCCAGTGGAAGATGCAAACAATGAAACAAAACCACCCTTCTTTCATGCAGTCTCCTTTATTTACAGGGATAGTATCAAAATCCTGTCATCTTAAATGCAAAAGGACCATCAGCAGAAGGCAATTTGCTTGATCAGAAACCTATAAACCCGCCTTTCTGATGAATTCAATGTCCAAAGAGCCCTTTCTCCCTGCTTCTTCCCCAGGCAATCCTTCCATCTACTCCTCTTGCTGACTATTTCTCACTCTCTTTCCCCCACGTGTTCTGATAATTGCAGTTAAAAAAGAATGAATTCTCCAGTCTCCTCATCAGTCTTTGAGATTTTTTTTCAGGGGATTAGGTATGTGTCTTTATCATGCAACCCAACACCATAAGTTTTGTTTGAACTATCGATATACAAGAGAACACGTAGCTGTTTCTTCAGCTGCATTTGAAAGAAGAGTGTTTCTCATGATCTTTCAGTAAACCTGTAATGGTTTATAGATCAAAGTCCCATTTGATAACAGCTATAAATATCTTTCAGTATAACACTGTTAATATGCTAGCATTTGGGGTTTTTTCCAGGGGAATTAAACCAAATTTTCCATAAATGTAATCAAACCTTTTTCTTTTAGTTCTGGAGTTTGTAATGATAAATTTTTTTCAGCAATGCCAAGGTGATGCCTAATGTGTCCAAACTCATGCAACAATATTAATGATGAACAAGAATCCTTAATAATATTCATAGACCTTTCCATAACTTAACAGATCTAGAAGAGCATTTTTTCACTGATTATCACCACTAGGTGTACCCCGTCTTTCACCTTCATTTGTAAATGGGAGAGGTCTATTCTTTATGGTGACGAATACTGAGACTGTGAAGGTCTGTTTACTATATACCGTATTGTGGGAAGGTCCATATACTGTTTACTGGGAAGGTGGGAATACATCCAAAAAGTGAAACAGGTTTCAGAGAACCTATTTCAAAAGATTGGGTTTTTTCATTATGGACAGTTTTTCTTTGTTATCGTACAACCACACTGCCAGGTCTGGTTTGTAAGGTTAGAAATGTGATCTAGAATTAAGACCACTTACCAATTTATCCCTCTTTAGATCCAAACCGAGTATCTTTCTAAAAAAATACGCAATTAGTAAAAAGCAGGTTTGAAGTCAAATGAGGGAATAGGAGTCCTTATTTGGTATTTCTCTCAAAACCAGAAGAAATTATTAGTAAAATCCCTTCTGGCCTTAAAGTTTCTGGGCCAAGATAAGGATTTTTTGTGATTTTGGGAATACTGCAATACCTGCAAGGTCAGGTTTTCTAAGTGGTCTGAATGAATTTATTTATACACAAAATATGTTTTATTGGTTACATAGGCGAATTTTCAGTTGGTATAATCTTTTTTTTTCCATTTCTATTGTTAATTAAAGAAACAAATATAGAAAAGCAGCAACTGGAATCTTGTTACTGAATATACTTAACCTCGGTGTAGTGGCAGCTGTGATATAAACCATCTGAAGATAGTTTCTCCCCATATTTTTTCTTGAATAGTTGGTGATACTAGGGACTTTTTAATGGTGCTCATAAGTCTTTAAAGCAAAATCTCATACTTGTAACTTGTTGCATCTTTACTCACAGGAATCACATTTTTCCTCAAAAATCAAGATTGTTAAGAAATTGAAGGTCTCCGTAGATGTTTGTGAAGTTCATCAAACTGTTATTAGCTTGCAGGCCGGTTGTGTCAAGTAAATCACATAGGACAATTTGCCGGAACAACTGTTGTAATTCATAAGACAAAAAAACAAGTACACAAATAGCCCAGGACTAGCCAAGGTTAATGGTAGGTGATTATGGAACAAAAAAGCATATTTTGCCAGAAGAAACATTCCTATTGTCATAGACTATACCTTACCAAAGCTGTTAGATAGTGTTATCTGGTACTTAATATTTTCACTAGAAAGCTTTCATTCCTTGAATCTATTCACAAGTTTGTATCTTTATTTGCCTTCAGGTGAAGTATTTAATCTGCTTACCCATCTTATTAAAGGACATACTTGCTTTGGAGGAGGATGCCATGACATTTAAATCACAGATTATTTTATTATTAGGTAAGCTTAGAAGGAAGTTGGAGAAGTGCATAGAAATGACAGACCTTATAAATAAGTCTGTCAAACATATTTGAGTCTGAAATCAGTAAGAATTCTCTCCTATTCGCCCCAATAATTTACATCCCTAGGTGGATTATCATCATAACTCATTACGAAAAGCTTATCTTGGAACAGACGCTGGAAAGATTTTTCAAGTGCTTTGTAAGAGAAAAGAGACAAATAAATGATGAAACATCATGATGGTGCTTGGATTCTGAATATTACCAGCGAAATATACTTTATTTCACTTCTTTAAAATTTATTCCTCATTTAGCACCTGTTAATTGACAAGAATTTTGCTCTTCTGGTAGTTTCATGTTTCTTGTCTTCTCCTCTGTGGAGAGTGTCTGTTGTGGTGGTTTCCCCCTACATCTTATGGAAATGTCTCTTATATGTCTTTAAGGGTCCCTTATGTCTTTAAGGGTCCCTTCCAACTCAAACTATTCTGTTACTCTATGATTCAATGATTTGATGATTAGATGATTCTATAACTATGTCTCCAGATGCTGAAAATGAGCCCAAATTAATTTTTCAAACTTGCCAAACAATACTTTATTAGCTGTACCCCAAGTAAGAATATATTTGCTTTATAGAGATGACAGCTACACCTTAGAAAGTCTTAAAGCAGGAATAGTCTTTAAGACATCCATTAAGTACAGGAGGAGCATTCCTATAACTGCAAGTTTGTTTATCTTGCTCAAAAATCCAGTAACTGCTTCTACATCTTTGAATTTGTACTGTCATATTCATGGTGACATTAGCCAAATACTTGTGCTTTTAGCCCTGGTGGTGTAACAGGATTTTAGCAGCGGACTAGCAGATTCAGAGATGAAAATACCTGTTAGTATAAATATGCAGAGTAGGAAATGAAGACGGGGATTTCAGCTTTGGCAAAGGCAGGTAAAACAATGAATTTGCTTAATTTCTTTTCCTGCTCACCCAACCAAAATCCAAATTCCATGTCTTGTAAGAAGGAGAAAAGGCCTTTAGAAAAAAAAAATGTGTCCTGATTTGGCAGATCCTCACTGGGAGAAGGCGTGTACCATGTTAGATCTGCACAAGGTGGCTGCTGGCAGTGATGCAGGAGCAAGAGTGCTGTTCTTGCCAGTATGGTTCCTCATCTTTCCTGTGAGAACATCACAGAAAACACAGTGCAAATATGATACTATAAGCAAAACATATAACAAAACAGTTTCTCACCTGCTGACAGCCCCTTCCCCAAAAAGAAGAGGCTGGGGGAATTATAGACCATCCAAATTAACATGAATTCCTGGAATAATGCTAGAACAGAGAGTCAAACAAAATCTTGTTTCAAGCATATTTTCATGGTAAGCACTTGGAGTATAGCAGAGAGGTGAATAGGATCCTATGTAGCAAATAGCATATGCTGTATCAAATCCAACTTCTTTCTGTGATGGGGCAACAGCCTTTGAGGATAAGGAAGAGGTTGTTATTATCGTATATTTTAATTCTAGTGTGACTTTTTAACGTTGCTCCTGTGATTTTCTCATAAATAAGCAAAATAAAAGTGGTATTCACATAACTCCTAATGAGGCCCAAAAAAGCACAGTCTGGAAAGGGCTGAGGTGGTTTAACCTGAAGGGAGGACTGAACAAGTTTCTGTTGCGAATTATCTGCTCTGCATGTCCATCATGGACAAGACTAATGGACTTATATTTTAGTTATATAGTAAGGTGTCAGCAAAAGCTTTGGAACACTAAGGATAGTGAGGCACATGAAGACTGGATTTTCCCTTGTGGGAGGTCTCTAAAACCAAGCTAGACAAACATCACCAAGAATTGCAAAAGGGCCACTGATCTCGCCTTGGGGTAGGGAAAGGTTCAGAAAACCTCTCGGTGTCCCCTCTGTCCTGTGATAAAACAATGATTTTTCCCAGAGCAAAACCTGTTTGCACACTGGGACCCACAGGGCAGGCTCTCCCTCCTCTTTCTGTTCAGATGACCTCTGACATTTGCCCACCAATTAATCAATTATGGTCTGAAAAGTGAGCATATTGCCAGAAAAGGACTCCCGGAGAAGTGACACTAATAGAGTGCCTGAAATACACACCCACAGAGATGCAAGGTAGAGCTACATCCAGATACTCCCTTGTGAAGTCTCTGCAGAGTTTTGTCCACAGTCCCGAATTTCTGTAGTCCCTACAGCTTTCTGTTACTCACTGTTACTACGCTTCAAGGCTCAGCAAATATCCCTGCATCTGCAGCCTGCCCATTTCGTATACCTAGATGGACCGTAGCTAATATGGACTGCACAGTCCATGTGTGAAACACGTGTTCTGCCCCAAAACTGAGGGAGCTGCATAAATTACACATGTGAAATATGTCAAACACATGTAGACATGCCCTGAATCTTCATGCATTTTTGGTACAAAATAACTCCAAGGGTGTTTATTTCAACTATTTATTTATGAGGAGGGACTGCGGGGGAATCTGTGTAATATTCAATTTCCAGAAAATATAAGATATTATTTATCACTGTGCTGTCCAAGTCGTAAAGTTGGATGCCAATATTTCCTTCCCTTCTGTGAATTTTACTCCTGCACATTTATTACTGTGTAGAATTGGAAACTCTTGCTGCAAAATGTAAATTAAGACACCACAGTGGGAGCTTCTGGAGATAACGCAACCCTTTAGTCATCTGAATGTTGCTTTAGGCTGTATCTCTACTTATCAGCACTATTTACTAGCAGACATTTAAAGCAAACGGGAAGTGAAGCGTCTTTAATCTTTCTTACAACGTATCAGTTCAGTTTCTTCAACATATCAGTAGAGAAGAAAACAAATTAGAAGAGCCAAGTTTGAATTAGTACACTAAATCCAACCCCCAGTTCTGCAGGACTCAAAATCTGAAGCCACTATTTATACCTGATGAAGTAGGACACCAAATAGAAACTTGGAATAAATGAGTTTCACAGTTGATACTGGATTTGGAAGTCACTGAAATGGTCACTGGAACTGGCACAGGTTTTTAACTACCGCCTTCTTCTGTACGTTGCCCTCATAATGGAAGGTGGGATTGAGGGCTTCTCTTCAAGTTGGTGCTTCTTCTTGTTGGGTACTTACCCTATAGGAGGATAATTATATTTTTTTTCACGGGATAGAAGAAACAGGCTGAAAGAACATGTAGGGAAAAGAGACTACTGTGTATAAAAGAATGGTAACGTTTGGAAGTTTTATTTTCTTTTTTTTTCTCCTACATTACTCAGATTTCCAGCAACTCTGACCAATAACTTTAGCCAGAATGAACCAGGAATTTGAGACTTTGGTCCTCTTTAACCGAATTTAATTAGAAACCTGAGATGAGTTTGACACTGTCCTGCACAACCTCCTTGTCTCTAAATTGGAGAGACATGGATTTGATGGATGGACCACTCAGTGGATAAGGAATTGGCTGGATGGTTGCACTCAACACACTGCAGTCAACAGCTCGATGTCCAAGTGGCAACCAGAGATGAGTGGCGTTCCTCAGGACTCAGTGTTGGGACCAGTGCAGTTTAACATCTTTGTTATCAACACGAACACTGGGATTGAGGGCACCCTCAGCAAGTTTGCCGATGACGCCAAGCTGGATGGTGCTGTCAACACGGTGGAGGTGTGGGGGACCTGGACAGGCTGGAGAGGTGGGCCTGTGCAAATCTTGTGAAGTTCAACAAGGCCAAGTGCAAGGTCCTGCACCTGGGTCACGGCAATCCCAAGCACAAATACAGGCTGGGCAGAGAATGGTTTGAGAGCAGCCCTGAGGAGAAGGACTTGGGGGTGTTGGTTGATGGGAAGCTCAACATGAGCCGGCAATGTGCGCTCGCAGCCCAGAAAGCCAACCGTATCCTGGGCTGCATCAAAAGAAATGTGGCCAGCAGGTCAAAGGAGGTGATTCTGCCCCTCTACTCTGCTCTTGTGAGACCCCACCTGGAGTACTGCGTCCAGCTCTGGAGCCCTCAGCACAGGAAAGACATGGACCTGTTGGAGTGAGTCCTGAGGAGGGCCACAAAGACAATCAGAGGGCTGGAGCACCTCTCCTGTGAAGACACTGAGAGAGTTGGGGTTGTTTAGCCTGGAGAAGAGAAGGCTCTGGGGAGACTTTTTAGCAGCCTTCCAGTACCTAAAGGGGGCCTACAGGAAAGATAGGGAGGGACTCTTGATCAGGGAGTGTGGTGATAGGATGAGAGGTAACAGCTTTAAACTGGAAGGGGGTAGATTTAGATTAGATAATAGGAAGAAATTTCTTTACTGTGAGGGTGGTCAGGCACAGGAAGAGGTTGCCCAGAGAAGTTGTAGGTGTCCCATCCGTGGAGGTGTTCAAGACCAGTCTGGACGGAGCTTTGAGCAACCTGATCTAGTGGGAGGTGTCCCTGTCCATGGCAGGGGGGTTGGAACTAGATGATCTTTAAGGTCCTTTCCAACTCTAAGCATTCTATGATTCCATGATTCTGTGATGCTATGAAATACAAGATATGTGGAATGTATTTGCAGGGTAGAAGGAAGTCAAGCATAATTGAAGGGAACCAGCATAATTCCCAAAAGCAAAGGGGCAGTCCTGCTCCATGAGTTCTTCAAATTCATTTAAAATGGCTGCTCTTACAGAAAGAGTTACAAGCACAGCACTTTGTTTCTCTGAGACTTCTTTTTATTCTTTATTTCTTTCACTTAAAATAAAAGTTATCCATTCTGTGTTGACCTTGTAGTGCGGGACTTCCAGTGTCCCCTTGCAGAGTTTGGACTAATACAAAGAACAGCTGGTACCACTAATACTAATGGATTTCCTGGTTTTAGTTCAAATACAGTAAATTTTTAGTTTTGTTCACACTAAATCTGAAGATAGGTTTTTCATATTTGTTTTTCTCCAGTGAGAATCATAGGCTTTAAATGTACTTTTAGAAATAAAAATGAAAAAAAAAGGAAGGAAGAAAGAAAGTACTTTTTAATACGCTGGCAAAAAATGTGGACCATTTTCTTTCCTCCCTGCATTTTAGTCCACTCCTGTGAAAGATCCTAATCAGGACCCCAGAAACGACCGGATGATTTGTGAGACCCCAGTGAAAACATGTACTGCAACAAAAGAATTTAAAACTTAATTATATACAGTCAAGAAAATATCCATCAAAACTGCTCCAAACTTTTAATTAACTGTATATGGAGTGGGAAGGGGTCAAACCAGTATTAGCACAGCACTGTATGGAGTTTCATTTCCCTCTAAAATGGGAGACTGCAGAGGAGTGGGCAGAGACCTAGGGCCAAATCCTGTCGGGGCTGAGTGACAACCAGAGATCAGTGAGAACTGGGCGCCCTTGCTGTGTCAGAGAGAGGACCAGCCCTTTGCAGGGCACAGAGCTGTCAGGAGAAGACTTTGGAAGTTGTTTAGCACATCAGAGATTCGAGCAGGTAGGAGGCAGAGAGGTGTTTTAAAATTCTGCTGAGACATTTGGGGTTTAACTTGCTTGTAATTTCTTGTGTTTAATAATCTAGATCTAATTTGAAGGAAGGAAGGGAAGACAAGGTCCCTCTTTCTACTTACAGAGAGCAACAATATTCATTTATTCCTTCCTTCCATTCAGAAAAAGATAGGCTGCAGATATTTTTGATTTAAAGGACAAGAAAGAGCAGCAAGAACATGTTTGTGTAGGAATACATCCCCACCCTGCTCACTAGTGAGTGTCCCCCCAAGAGCACAGCCTGGCTGGCAGTACCTGTGGTGGGCAGGGTACTCGGAGCATTCAAAATGCAGAAACGTGTAAGTCAAGTGCAAACTGTTTGTTTTGAGTTAGATATCCATTTCACAATCAAAGAGTTCTTTTTTTCTTTTTTTTTACTTTTAGCACTTTATCCCAGCATCTTTTCCATCTCATTTTGGATTAATTCAGAGATGGGCATTCAGCTGAACTAAACAACGAAGTTCTGAATCTGATAGACTTTGGCATGGGGGACCCTTGTGTCTCCCCATGGTTCTCCATGCTTAAAGCTTTGAAATCTTTGTTTGACAGAATGACCATGCAAGAGGTTTTTGCAGCTTTATTCTGTAGGTTGCTGTCCTGCGGTGGTTATCCCCAAAATCCTGCTCAAGCTTCTGGTCATTGCACCGGGGCTCAGGACAATATCACACCAAGTGCAAAATTTTCATGACTATACAATGACCAGTCTAGCAAACCTAAGGCACTAATTCTATACGTTCATTTTTCATGCACAAGGTTCTTTTTAAACTCACCGGTCTCTACAGGTACCTCTACCACCATTCACATAGTTTGGTAATGACACCGTTTAAATCTGTGGACTGTGGTCTCCCTCCCAAACAGAGAAGGGTTCAGCTCTTGCCAAAAGCACACGTGCTGACATGATGAAGATTCATTTTAAGGCTAGAAGAGAAAACTACCAGAATGGAAAGTCAATAAAAACAAATATGTTCTCTATGGGATTGAAACTGTTGAGGGAAATTTTAGCACCTGGAAAGCAATTCTTTATGTAGTCAATAAACTGAATATAAAAAAGATATAGTAGTCTCGAAGCATAAGGTTGGTCACAATAACTGTGTTCGAGGTAAGTTCTACTAAGGGGTCTTCAGGGAACACTTTTTAGGAGGGCATTGCTGAAACTGAACCAAACGATCCTCGTTCCATCTGAACACTCTATTCCTGCCATAATGCCCTTATGAATAACAGTCCCTCAGCAGCATTAAGGAACTGGTTTACTTAATGCGAATTGTTCTCGTTGGAACAAATCTGATGATCATTTCACAGGCTCACTAGCTCGGAGTGGAATGCGGTTTGGGATAAGATATAAAAGTTTTTGCATTCCTCCTCTGTCTGTGTAGTAGATCCCACACTAGTAGGTAGCACAACAGTTTATAAGGTGGTTTTGCCTCCGTTTTAATAAAGCTGAGAGCAGTGTAGTCAGTCTTCCACAGCTGTTCTGGTGGGTTTTTCTCACTGCAAACTCCATTTCCACAGGAGTTGAACCTTTGCCCCAATGTGAACACTTTGTCTTTTACCTGATCTCCCAAAGAAGACCCCTCTTGAAATTTTGCTCTTATTTCTTCTGGTTTTCCTTCTTCTGCTGCTGTTTAGCACCAATGAGAGAAAGGCAAAATGATAAACATCTGCCTAACATGAATTTGAACTGTAGCCAACTTTGATTCTCGTCAACATTGATTTTAGTGCTCTGATTATAGCCCCAATCCACTGCTTTCTTTTGATCTTCTTTCTGAATATTTCTCTACCTTGATACACTGACGATGAGACAGTATTTGTCTTAAGCACCAGCAAACACTTCATTTGGGTTTCTGGGATCAGGCATCCTGCCGACAGGCATTAAAGGTATCGAACGTCTCTGCTTCCCAATTGTCAGTTCATATTTTGGTGTTTATTTGCAGAGACTGGTAAATGTGTTTTTCAGTTATCAGTCACCCATATTTTGGTATCAAATCACTGTTCGGACCGGGTGTTTATTACATCCTGCTGTTCATTTACCCAAAACAGCTATTTTAATGGAAGTAAGTATGGTGCATGATTAAAACCTAACAAATGCAGCTTTAAAAGAATGATACATGGGTATGTGGGCTAGACCCAACCATCTAATACTGCCTGCATATGAAATATTTTTTTCTGAAGATAGATTAATAGACCTTTAATCTATTTACTGCCAGTACGCTCTCATATTTTACTACATCTTTTAATAAGCAGCTATTAAACTTATATCTGTGCACATGTTGACTATTTAGGTAGTTGATCCTTGAAAATGCCATAACTCTTGTTTATACACAGTCATATCACTTTTCCTCTTCTTTGTAGGCACGGAGACACTGTAAATATCAAATTTGTATGCATTATCTTTGATCTGTATTGTTGCTGTTTAATATTAGGCAGGAATTAGGAAACGGTCCAACTTGTGTGAATACTGCAGTATGATTGTGCAATGAGAAACTTATTTATAGTTCACTCATTGCTAAAAAAATCGCATCTGCTAAGTTAAACCAGAGAAATGTGATGTTCCACTCTTTACCCCAGCACACTTAGCACAGAAAGGAGCTACGGTCACTGTGCAGTGTCTTTGGGAAATGCTGACTTTTCCAACAGCAGCACTTGCATCTGTGTCATGTTAGTGTACACACACACAAAATGTTGTGGGTTTTTTTAAGTTTAATGATCTTTAAGATCTCTTTGAAAAAAATCTTAGGAAACTTTTGGCATTTCAAAAATTCTGGGTCCAAGTTTTGCAACACAGCAGCCTTTTAAATCCAGACTGCCCTGTCTTCACCAAATAACCTTCCAGAATTGAAGTAGCTGGAGATTTTGCAGAGAGAGAAGAGCAGCTCAGAACTTGTGTATTCGGGACTGAGCTGTAAATTTTGTTTTCTTTACTTCCATGATTTTTTGTCCCCAAAACACCATCTGTAGGTCTGTTGCTAAAAGTTCTCTTCATGGACCCACTTCTGCAGTTTGTTTCCAATATTTAGGAGTCCCTCAGTGTCCAACTATTTGGTAGATGCACTATCAGGAAGCAGAGGAGGAATCGTCCTACACGGGCTGGAAAGGAAACTCTCAAAAACTGGCTCCATCCCAGAGGATGAAAACCGATGTGATGGTGCATTTATTTGAGTGTTTCAGGGAAAGATGAACATGGATTCTCCATACAGCTGGACAGAATCACTTGTAAGCTGCAGAGATTTACCCAGCAGCGCTTTAGGAGGTTAACCTTTAGGAGGTTAATGCGCTGGGTTTTTTATGGGCTTTCTGCACTGGAGCAGATTTCTCTCATGGAAGTATCCCCAGAAGAGAAAACACAATAACGCTAGCTCCTAGGCTTCCATAACCGCCTGCCATCAGCAACAAGCGAGAGAAACTGCAGGATGCAGTGATGATGGAGTAGTGAATTAGAAACATGTCAGACCTTGCATGGGAATTCTCTGCACTTCTCACTACCTGCGGTCTGGGCAAAGTGGATATAACGTGAGAGTCTCTTCTGCATATTTTAGAATAGTCTTCCTAGTATTCCTACTGTTTCAGGATCTTTATCTTTATTTTCCATGCATTTTGATGGTTGAATGGTGAAATAATTGTGAAAGGAAAGATATTTAGCAAAGATTTTAAACCCAATGGTAACTGTGCTTAAAAGACTAAAATTTGTCTTAAGAACCTCATAAATCCAAATAGTAACACCGAAAAATATTTTTATCTATAACTTCAGGGTTTTTTTCAGTTCACTTCTTTCCTGCCTATATATTTTGCAGTTATTATAGATGTGGAATTTTAAATACATAGAGAAGCTGATGTATTTTATTCAATTTTTCCCTTAGTTTTTTTATCTTTAAGCATGTTACTTTTAAATGTTTTCCAGGTGTAGCATCATCTAGTATTGGGCATCTGTGTATGTACCTCATACATGTTCTTAAGCCTTATAAGTACACTGAATCCAGGCTTTTATCCTTCTTGTTCACAAAATTCGCATGACAAACCAACTGTTCAATGAAGCTGCGTATATACTATTTCTTGAATATACTTCTGAAAAGCAATGCATAATTTCTTATGTCTGTGGTGAGAAATATGACTTCAAAAATAGTCTAAAGCCAAAGGGGATTACAAACATGCATGCTTTAAAAAGTAATTATTTTCTTTTTAATTCATTTTTAAAGTGATCACACAGGATTCAAAACTGAAAATGTAGTCCAACTTAGCTGAACAGAGAGTAATAAATGCCAGATTTATAAATGAAGCATGCTAGTAAAAACAGAACTTTAAAAAAAAATTAAATTGACAGAAATGTACAGAGACTAAGTCTGCAGAATAGATTCAAAATATCCAGAGTACTTATAAAGTATGGAATCATCACCCATATTGCTTTCAAGTCATACAAGTAAAGAAAGGTAACTGCTTCTCTTTTGTCTTACCAAGTGACAACATATGGAAAATAGTTGAGAATCTGTGCAGTGATTTTGAATATGTCATATTACAAATTTAAGCGTTGATAGGAAAGATCATCTTTGTGTGCCAATTTGTGTTGTCTTTCAGTGTATAACATCATGAGCAGTTCTAAATCTCAAAACAACTTTTTTACTTAAGAGTATTGGGCCTTCTAAGGGTTATTTTTTAAATAACTGATGTGCAAGACTGCCCTCGGAGAGAGCACACGACACCCAGGAAGAGGTACACGAACAATGATGATCTATGAGTGTGGGACTGAATAGAATGGTGCAAGAAACCTTTCAAGCTTGTGTTTCTTAAAATCATTAAGAAGTTTGTAGGCCTCAGGTTTGCATGTGTATCTCTTTGGATTGTACCATTTTGAGCAAACGACTGAAAACCACATCCAGAATACTAGTTGGATAATCCCGGTAGTTCATCTCTATATTATGATCCTGCTCTGCAAGAAGAACTCAAACAGAATACCTCCAAACTTGTAAAGCTTTTCAAGTTTAGAGTTTTAGTTAAAGCCTTAAAGCCTTTACAACTTGGAGGTTTAATTAAATCATTTATATTTGATATATATATGATTTTAATTGAGATATATATTATTTTCATTAAATCATGTATAGCAAATAGCATTAATGTTTACTGCAATGAGTAACCACATCTTTTAGCACAGCACCTAAACATCTGCACAAGAGTTGCATTGCTTTGCGCCAGGCTCTGTACAAACATGCAATAGTCACCCCATCCCTCACAACCGAAACAGACAACGGAGTGGAAAGAGGAACACAGAATGACCGGTACCACAAGCACCATAAACATCTTTTTCAACCAAAATACTTTTAGAGGCCTGGAAGGAAGAAGGTAGTTATATGGAGCTGGGTCGCTGGCTGACTTCCAAAGAAAGAAATAGAATATATGGGGAAGATGAAATGAAAATCAAATGTAGACAGAGTGCTTAATCTTTTCTATTCTAGAAAAGATCAAAACTCTTTTGTCCCTAGCAACAGCTGAAATTACACAAATACATTCCTAATATTAGTGGCAAAGTACTTATAAGGAATTACTACTTTGTCACCAAATAATATATTTTGTAATATATTTTGTTGCTTTATTTTATTCATTACAGTAGTTTTGAAAGAACCCAACTAACAGGCTCCATGATATTTTGGCTGTTTATAAACAAACTGAACCAACTCATTCTGTGTAGAAAAGAGGGAAGAAATAAGTAAGGTTAGAACAGAAATTCAAAATTTACAGTAGGCATTTTTACTGCATTAAGATATTTTCCAATAGAATTAATTACTTAGTGAAGAAAATCCTTTGTACATAAGCCATGGAGAAGAGCTCCTGCATGGAACACAGAGCAGAAGGTTCATTTTGGGGTACATAACGAAGGTGTAACAGAGAAATATTCTTGAGTATTGTGTTAACAAAGAGAAGGGTAATAAATGCGTAAGAAACTTATGATACTGAGTGACTGACTGATGTACAGTGGATTACATTCATTGTGAATAAGTGTGAAGTGATGTATGTTTGGAAAAAATAATCTTGGCTATCCAAAATCACTGGTGGACTCTCACTGATCATTACCACTCAGGAGCCAAGGAACATTAGACAGCTCTGTGTAAGCATCAGCTCACCACTCCGGGACCAAAAAACAAATCAAATATTAAGAATTATTAGGAAAGGAAAAGGCAATGAAACATGCATCATCATTATGCCTCTGTGTATCCACTGTGCTCTCACATCTTAAATATTTTGTGTAGCTGTGGCCCCTTATTCCCACTTGCTTCATTTCATGAAAGCTTATCCTAGAACAGGACAAGGTTTGGAGGACATTAACAACCATCAGAATTACAGAATGACTAGAGAAAGGATTGTTAATCTGAAAGAAAGATGACTGAGGAGGTCTATAAACTCATGGAGACCTGGGCAGGATAAATAGAAGACAGTTGCACACGGTCTTCTCCAAGGCACCTTAGGAAGCCAGCTAGTAGCATCTTCAAAACAAACAGAAGGAAGTGGTTCTTCATAAAACGCACAAGGAAGCTGTGGGAACTCCTTGCCTCAGTTAAAACCAGATGCCGAAAGTTTGTTTACACAGTTTGACCCAGTGCAGTCATTCTCATGTTCTTATACGGCAGCACTGTTTTACAGTGGTTGTAGGTGCACGGCCATTCTTTGTATCACCAATGATAAGAAAAGGAGTAGAGAACCAAACTTTCATAAATATTGAATTGACAATGAAAACTCAAAAGCCAAACTTTCTATTGAATCGCAAACCCAATCTCTGTTGAGATTAGAACTTGTTCCAGCTATAGGTCTTGAAACTTCCTCTGCATTTTGCGGTCCCCTCCCACTACTTTACATATCCCTTATTCCCAGCAGGCAGCAGCTGGAGTGTTGACTGCCGTACAGGAGACAGTGACCAGGCTTTAGTGCATCGCATCACTACCACCCCTGTCTGTGTACCATTAAAGGAACACTCAGGACTTAGATCCTAATTCAGCGCACTCCTAACTTTCTTGAGTAATGTCTCCACCTTCCCTGTGCTGGTGCACCAGCTGCTTCTTCACTGCAGTTGGAATCAGAACATACATTTAATCTATGCGGAAGCCTGAAGGCAGTAATACTTAAAACAAAAACTTAACTGCTTAACTAATTGCACATTCTGTGTGAATACTCTCAACAGAGAAACGACAATATCAAAACAATGCTATTAAAGACCTGGTAAGTGTTAAGGGAAGAAAGCAACAACACAACAAAAGCTAGAATGAACACTCACTTGTTACCCATTCACTGGCACATTAAAAATCTTTTTGGTCTTGCAAAGCTATGTCACCCAGGAACCACAAAGTACTTCGCAGTAAAATGAGCAATAATTAGTTGTACATGAAAAGCCAGATCAAAAACGTGTTAAAATTACCTCCAAACTACCAAGAAAAATATACAAAAAAACCCAAACCAACCAAACAAACAAAAAACCTGGTGAAAATCCTACTTATAGGAATATTGTTACTGAAGTCAATAAAACTAACTTGCATGAGTAACCATGGACTCAAACGAGTAACCTGAATCTACAGTTTGGAACATAAATGCTGAAGGGTAGACTCCTAAATTATTAGGATAAACTATAAACTGCCAAATACCCTCCACTATTCCAGTTCCAACATTTAGAAAACACATAACTCTTCCTTAGCAATCCCAGTATGGCATTAGGTCTTGATGTAGACCCTACTGGCCAAACACATTAAAAAACAGACAGGGCACTGCTAGCGTGTGCTTCTTAGTTCTCCACAGGCTAAAGGAGACATTGTTAGTCTCGCTCTAAAATGCAAAACACTTTAGGAATGATTTCTCATCACATCATGATCTGGGTAAGTCAACAAATCATGAAAGATACCTAAAATCCCCATAAATTAAAAACATGCAAATAAATACCTATCATGGGTCCATCACAGCCCAGTGTCTCGCCTCTAAGATTATTTCGAAGCTGAGAAGGGAATTCTGTCTCCTTCATCCAGCCCTTGTCCCTCCCAAATGAGAGTCCTATCAGCTCAAACTAGGAGAACTTTCACCTTGAGAACACGACATTTTAGAAATGGGAAAACTCCTCTGGGGCAATATGCCTTCCGTGACATCCTGGTCAAAAATAAAGCACTGTAATTAGATAAATAGGCAGACAGACTGCAGAAAGGCGACAATCTCAAAACATACCTAAAAGGGGGAGGAGGAGAAGATTATAAAGCATAGAATTTGACATACTTGCTGTCTTTCAGGTTTTCTGGCATATACAAGTCATTTTTTAGAGTGACAAATGGATGCACGTAAAATTGAAGGACAGCAGAAGCAAGGTAAGGGTACTTTGCTCAACTTGGGATTTCCACGTGTTCTGCGTATTGCCACGTAGCTGTCTCTGCAAAGAAAAAGTGTTGCATAGATCCCAAATTTCAAAACTAGCTTTCCATATGGTACTCATCTCAAGAAAGCACCTGCCCATCACTCACAGTACTAACAGCTAGCTGTAGACACGACGTTGTGAGCACAAGATGGATTCCTGAAAATTTGGGCAACGGCAAGCATCGTGGAAGAATACGGTTGCTTTGTTTTATTTCCTTCTGTAGAAAAGAATATGCAGTACGAGAACTTCTGCTCAGAAAGCACAGAGGATTTTCCATATCATGGATTAAGTCAAATTTTCTGTAGACAGCTTCTGAGTCTAATCCTCATTCACTCTAATATGACTCTTGCAGTTTTTAGGTAACTTCTCGTACAACTCAATTACTTGAGGCTGTCTATATATTTAAAACTGTCCCTCAGGGACACTGCAAAATGTTTCTTTTTCCCCTTTCCTGCCCTACAACACTTTTTTTTTTTTTCAATTTTCTGTGTGGAAACAAGTCTAAAGTGGATGTAATTTTGACCTGAAGATCTGGTTGGGGAATTCTAAGTTAAAAACTTTGGGGAGGAAAATACTGATTTTTTTAAAAATTTACTACTACTTTGTGGTTGCGAATGTTGACGAAACTTTTGCATGGACAGCTTCATGGGATCCAAAATTGAATTTCCAGTTCTACTATTTCTAGGAAACCTGAAAACCAAATCTCTCCACAGTACTTCATGAAATGTCAGAGACTCAGGTTCAAGACTCCTCCTCAGTTAGTTAAAGGAGTACACATCAGGGATGAAAGAGAAACACCTGAAGATAGTTAAACAGCACTTCACTAGTTAAAGGCATAGTTTTAGATGTAAGAATGACAGAGCAGGATCTCTGATCTGCCCTTTCCTCCTGTAAGGGACTGATACACAAGTCTCTCCCCACTTCTCAAAGGGCTGGGACTTGGTCATGGGATCTAGTAGTCACAGGGAAAACTCTCCTGCTTTTTGTCCCGTAGTGGCTGGAAACTGGAAAAGTAATCTCACGTGGCTTTATAGAGGGGGAAAATCAGATCTTGCTCAGATCTAGTGTTTTACCTTTGGAGTCCCGGAGTCCATGGGAAACAAGTTTGGAGAATGGGAGCATTTCTGGATATTATTTTTTTTTTAAGTTTTAAAACACTGAGGAAAGGGATTCAGTTAAGTCAGGAATGCCTATCGTTTCTTTATTAAAAAAAAAAAATGAAGGTTCTGTGGAAAAGATAGCTACAAAAGAGAAAAAAAAATAATTCTTGCTTTGTTTTAATTACTGGCTAGTACACAAATTATTCTCAGTTATACTCTTTTGAAAGGCTTTGTAGCAAATCTTTGGAAATAAAACTTTCACTATTCCTGAAGGAAAATTTGAAGTAGCTAAGTGCTAATGCTAGTGCAAAATACATTCTGTGAAGTGCTTTTGCTGAAACCTGAACATTTTAAACCTTTTCCCATGCTGGGTAGTGAGAGAGATCTCTTTATATTAATTCAGACTTCATAGATGTCACATGATAGGAATACATTCCAAAAGCTAAGATACAAGATTACTCTTTAACCATAGAACAAACCAACAGGAATTTTAATCAAGACAATATCCAATAATGACTGAATGTTTTTGGAGGGGATCCAGAATATACATTTGGGAATTTTAATCTTGATCGCCTTTGAATTTTGTAAAAAATATTTTAAATTTTGGGGAATATGCCACTCCGGCTGATTCCAGAAACGAGCCTTCTAAGGTATTAAAGTGTTTCATCTGTTCAGACATTGAATATTGCAGATCTGTTTCAGTAATTCATACCAGATAAGTTCGCAATGAATGAGCCTAAGTGAAGAAACTTGTTTCCCTTAAAGTAGGACAGCAAGTCAGAAATGGAAGAGAATATAACTAACCCCCAAAATTTTTCAATCTTCATCACATTTCAGAAAATATTAAGGCAGTTGCTTTTCTTAACTTCTCATCAGTTAATTTAAAATTACTGAAACTGTACTGTTTGTGGCACTGTGACGAACTGAAATTTCTTACACTCTGTGTGTGTTTCCACATGTGCATATTTTTTACAATCGAAGTGTTCAGAAAATTTCAATCACTGTTTTACGGAAGGATCATGTTATCTTCAAAATATATGTGTTAGTATATCACAACCCTAATGCTCCGGCCCGCACATGTATTTTTTTCTTACTGGAAGCATATTACAACGGGCTTTGCTGAGTTCTCTAAAATGCTGTTGTATGACTGGAAATTTTGACAGTATTGAACTACATATATTATCATAAAATTCTTGGCTTATCTGTCCCCCAACTTCCATTCAAACTAATTTTATATTCAGCCAATTTAACACAATTTAAGAAAATGAAACAATTGAAATTGCTCATTTTAAGCTAGAATGACGTCTCAGTTGAAATATCAGTATCAATGAGAGATGAGATTTTAGGCAAAAGGAAATTTAGGCTTCTTAGGATGATCAAGGATGGGCATTTTAGGGAGGTGCCAATCTTCCCTTTCTAGCACTAACCAGCTTCCAGGTATTTGGGGACCTGGTTATGATGGTGATTAACATTTTAGTAGAAAAGTAGCAGGAGTCTACAAAGTGGGAAAAGTATTCATACTTTTGTTTCTTTTTTGTATTAATATAAATTCCTGTTCCTTTGTTTTCTTCTTGCAGCCAATCACACAACTTAATCTCCTCTGCACAGTGAAAGTTTAAAAGCCTAATTCTGTAAGCTATAAAACAAACTAAGCACAGAAAGGAATTTACAGTATGTTAAAAGAATAGGAGAAGAGGCTAATAGAGTTGTATACATTTCAAGGATAGATATAATCAAGTGTGTACAATATAAAGCAGAAGGTTCATAATGATTGAAAAAGGAGAAGGAAAAAAAAAAGCTATTTTGTAGTAGCTGCATGAACTCTGGCTGAACCTTGCTATTTGGCAGCCTCCAGTAAGGACAGCCTAAGATGAGGCATTAGGGTTTGAATCTGAGAAGCTGACATCAAGCAGACAGCAAGACATGATATCTTATTTTCCTGAGCTATGCTGACACAAATTGAACTCCACTTATTATTTTCTTATGCCAGTAAAGTTGCGTTTGGCATTTAAGCATTTTGCTTGCAGATGTTGGAGTGCTGGTTGTCTTAATTTAAATAATTTGCAGATTGTTTGGTAGTATTAAAAGATAGAAACTCATTCTTCATATGAGTCCAATTTTATAAGCTTTATTTTTTTTCTGACCTTGTGCAAGGTAAGAATTTGATATTAAATCCAAGTAGCCCAAGGGTACAAAGCCAGTCTTCTGTGTTATTCAAAACTAGGAGTGGAAAAAACTTGCCTTTGAGCTGTTTAACTGATTCAAATAAGAAGAAAAGATGAAAATTCTTCACAATGATTTGAGCTAAGGAAAATGAAAGTGTTATTTCTTTGTCAGGCAATGTAAATCATGACAATAATACACATCATATAAGCATAGCAAGTAGTTAATGCTTCCAACATATTCCTCATTCTTTAAGGGAGTCATACATCAACAATAACATCTAGATATCCCTTTTCATAGAACTAAATAGATAGGTGGGCTGTCATCGTTACTTCTGTCTACGTGATGCTTGAACTTTTTCAGTCACTGCCATACAGATGTTATAGTTTTCCTTTTCTTAAAAAAAAAAAAAGTCTTCTTTCCCTTGTACGTTGCGTTGCTTTTATTTGCTTGTTTGTATTCCTAGGCAAAACGTTCCAAGAGAATACTAGTGATTCTTTTGAGAAGAGAATAAGATGTCAGTTTACATTACAACCCCCCAGGGTAAATGGAGAGAATTCATAAAGAGTTAGAAAAAAATGTAGTGCTTTATAATGAAACGTACTTCATGTAATTTATGACTCCACAGTTCGAGCATAGTCTTTCTTTTCCATTTTTCCCATGCTGTCTACAAATCCTTCATAATTGTCTAGGGGAAAAAATATTTTACCACTTATTAAGAAACAATGTAACTTGTTTTCATTTTGCGAAAAGAGTTATCTTTGAGAAGTACATGGCCGTGTTGTCAGATTATGCTAACGATCTAAGAAAGTGTGGCTGGGATTGAAGGCTAGGAGATCAGATGAAACCATAGGTCTAGTGAAGGCAGTGAGAGCTTTACTGGTGGTATCAACAGGACAGGGTTCTATGGGATTCTTCTGTCCCAAACCAGGGTCTTCTGCATATCGCTCATTTTCCTATCTATAAAATTGGAAATAGTAATGTCTATCCACATCCATAAAAAGCTTTGAGGTCACCAAATGGAAAATGTTAGGCATTACGAATAGCAGGAATATCTAGAAGTATTTGTGACAAGACACAATTGGGCCCGCTCTGCTCTCAGACCAAGTTAAATACCATATATAGACTGTCTGTGCAAAATGATTTACTTAGATTGCAGTGAGTTACTTATGAAAAATGTGAAAACATACGTCAAATCATAATGCGTATCTTACCTAAAGCGATATTTTAGTGTGATTTGATAGATTGCCCAGAAAGTCGTTGAAACAATTTGTGTGTCTGTTGGACTTGCAGGGATTAATGGGAGCAATTAAGGAATATACAGACATTGCAGAGAAATTAAATGACTTCTTTGCCTTTGTCTTCACCACAGAAGATGCTGGGTGACATATCTTCTCTTTTCTGGAAATAAGGATGAGACACTGTCAGAGGCTGCAATATCAGCAAAGGACATGCTGGAACAGAAGGAAAAAATTAGAGAGCCACCAGTTATTAAAATAGGAGAGTATATTTCCAGGGGTTCCAAAGGAGCTTAAGAATGAAATGGTTGAACTGCTAAAAACCCTAAAATTCAGACTCATTAAAATCAACTACTGTGCCTGATCACCAGTGACTATGTTTAATAAGAGAGCTACAGATGATCCTGGGAATTGAACACCAATTTCTTTTCTTAATATCAAGGGCATTGTGAAACAAAAATAAATAAATGAGAATCATAATAGAATAAAGACAGTGTCTACCTTGCAAAGAAAAACATGCCTCCCTAATCTAGTAGAGATTTTCAGGCACGTTGCTCACAAAGAAAGAAAAAATAATTTAAAACACCTTAGACCATGTTCTGAAAAGACACTATCGAGAAGTGGCCAAAAAAAAAGAGGCAAAATTATTTCAAAGATCAGACACAAGTGGTTCATCTACACAAGGTCTGTAAGGACTACACAGTGGGCTACTTCTTAACTTCTTTTGTGGGTGCTCCTCATGAGCAATTTGGAAATGGGTTAAGCGATGTTTCACCAATGCAGACCTGGATGGGGAGGGGAGGAGCTAGGGAATCTGTTCAATAAATTAATCAATGATTTCCAGAAGCCTGGAGAAGTTATAGCAAGGAAAAATCGTTTTATGTACTATAATTTTATGTAATTATATAATAATTAAGACCTTGGATTTAAAGTGCCAATATTAATTTAAATGTAGACTGAGGAAGCAGAGATTTGTACCATTCAGACGTTCCCAGATTGGCACCAACATAAACTCATCTGGGGCATATTATGGCTTTTATGGATTTTATCTTCTAGCAGGACTTTCTCCATGCTACTAATAGTCAAAAGGAGCTACAGCATAACCTAAAATAGAAACATAGAAAACAGCTATGTTTTCTGCATCAGAGATGAGCTTAACTGAAAACAAACATAGTAAACAGAGACAGTTTATCCAGACAATATATAAGAAAAGTAAACTTGGTGTAAATAAATGAGAATCATAATAGAATAAAGACAGTGTCTACCTTGCAAAGAAAAACACACCTCCCTAATCTAGTAGAGCTTTTCAGGCACGTTGCTCACAAAGAAAAAAAAATTAAAACACCTTCAACAATGTTCTGAAAAGACACTATTGAGAAGTGGCCATTTCTTCCAGAAATCCAAGATGCACGGTCAGTGCTAGAATGTTGTTTCCCATTTCTTCCTTTTGCATTACTTAAAGTCACGCCAAAATATATTAAGTTGCAAATCTATTATTAAACTCAAGGCAAATTAGCTCTGGGCTTTCCTAAATTTTATTCTGTCTTTTACTTTTTTTTCGTAAGCCTACATATGCTGTACTTTGCAGTCATCTCTGGTCAAGCTTTCATATATAGCATGGAGCTAATGAATTACTTCTGTATTCAGTCACTTAGACTTCATGAATCAGTCATCTCCTCCTGAAAACTGCTCTGGTCTGGATCTTTAACTAGTGTAAATTAGCACTGTGCCAAGAAAAAACTGAGGTGATACAATACTGTACAAAAGTCAAGGACCTGGCACTGTCTTTCTGTGGCACTATTACTATTGAGACTTTTATAAGTGTTACAGATCTTAAGAATTATATAAAAGTAGATCATCTACAAAGAGAAATTTAAAATTTTATTCCTGTTTATGAAAGCTTTCCCCTTTGTCGACAAACCTCTCTATTGACCTAAGACAGTGCCCTGTGAATAGTGCAGTTTGGGTAATACTCATTTCTGTTAAGTGATTTGTTCTTGTAGCTTAGAAAATAATAGGAAAAATATAGAAACTAAAACACCTTTTTTTTTTTATCTCTCTCTGTAACGTAATCTATGTTGCTATAAATTTGTAATCAACCTCTTTTCTCATTTCCGAGTAACAAGACTCTACTCTGAGCCACAGGCTTTTACGCCGTGGAAGACGTTTTCAGCAGTTCGCAATTCTCCAAGCAAGGACGTTGGGCTGCGTCTTTGTTATACCTTTCAGGTGTAACACACCGAGCACAAAACCATGGCAATGCTATTAGAGCTGGCCAAGAAAAACAGAAATACAGAGGGAAGGAACCAAAAAGAGCGCCCCTGTGTATCCTGTTCTTGCCTTTAGGTGAAAATACTGCAAGCTGCTCTGGTGCCTCCATAACACCGTGTATGAAATCTCTGATGTAGGGCTGTGTTCGAGTCAGGTCTCTGTTTGTTTTGATTTCTAAACATCATAAAAAATCAAAAAGATTTAATTGTTGGAGTACCTAAGAGAGTAGTTGCACGTTATAATGTCTCTAGTAGCAGAGCCAAGTTGCTGCCCCTCTGAAAGGCCCCGTTTTGCCCCCACGTCCAGGAGGACTCTGCAGGTGGGAGGGCCACAGCCCTTTTCTCCTTCCCCATCCCCAGGACTTGCCCGTTTTTCCTATGTTACAGCGTATATGTGATCCAAGACAGAAAATAATCTCTGACATCTTGTTGTACTTTTCCTTGAGGGTCATCATCTCCAAAACCAATATTATTTGAGAATCCATTTTCCCTGCCTGTTAGTGGAGATCTGCTGCAGCTTCAGCATTAACCTGAATGCCAGACGTCTTTGTGGTAGGGGGGAATGTGAGGGTAGGACAGAAAAGAAACAGACCTTTGCCAGAGAGGTGTTTGTTTGTTTGGAGAATTAGGGAAACCGAATACTGGGGTTGCATTCCTCCCTAGTTTCTACAGGCAGTTAATAAGCTGCAGGGAAATATTAATATTCAGTAAAAGAGCATTGCTTCAGGGAGGGAACTGGAAATCTTAATAGCTATTGGTCCAAATTCTCTCTCACCGGACTCCACAGACATTACTAAACTTAATCCAGGGAGGAATTTGGTCCACTGGGTTTAATTTAAGTATGTAATATGATGCAGTGTTGGGAAAAAAAAAATACATCTATTTGGTGAAGGTACTTTTGGGATGTCTCTTATAAGTTCAGAGAGTTTGAAGTTCATTTTTGTTCATCATTAGTGTGACCGCAGCTAGAATGTCACGCTCTGTTTTCATCTCAACAATTACAGAAAAAGCAGGATGGAGCTAGAGAATAAAAAGAAGGGACACAGGCAGATGGTGTGAGAGCTGAGGATCGGTCCCTTAAGGACAGTCTCAGAGAATCTGGGGAATTGAATCCGTATCATTTACAGGAAAGGTGGCACAGAGGGGACACATCCACAATATAAACGCAAACATTACGCTGATATTAAAGTGAAACAACTTCGAGTGCCTAAAGGCATCAAGGCAAGGAATTAGAGAATGACTAAAACTTTAGATTTAGAGAAAAACTTCACGGAGGGGAAAAACTTTGTGGAGGTTGAGTCCCGTAAGCCTCAGCTGCAGTGAGAGTCTCCTGATACTGGAGCCAGACCTAAGTAAAGGTGAATTTGACGGGCACTGTTATGCAGTGTGTAGTACTTTCAAGTGAAATTTAGCAGGTGTTTCTTTTTTCCCTACTGGACTATATCCCATCAACCTTATTCAGTCAAATAATCTCCCTCAAATCAGTGGGACAACCTTTGTGGAAAGGCAGAACTATTTATTCTACTGGTGGCACAGACCTTTCCTGACATATAATGGCAAAGAAACAGAGGATTTATGGCTGTAATATCATCTGACTTCTGTATCCAAAATTTAAAACATGAAGGATAAAATATGCTTTCTCTGTTGGAGAAAAAAGGCAGAGGAATTACATTCTTGGCATATACGTTAGAAATGGCAGCACTGATGAGATTATATCTGTTATCTTCAAAATTGCTTTAAACCAGAAGCTTGGGTAACAAAGGACAGAAGTTACTTTCATATTAGCATATATGTCATGTTTAATCAATCAAAAGAGAACTGTAATTACTTCACTCTCTTCTTAGCTAACTTTAAAGAAAGGAAGTCATGAACCTATAAAGTAAATGTCATCCTGTTTAGATAGTTATAGTTTTATAGGTAATTTGTTGCAGATTTTATGCAGATAATTTATAATTATTTCCTTTCATGCTCATCTTTTAGCCTGAAGTCCAGTTTTAACACAAACATAAGGACTGCAGATGCAGGGAAAGTATCAATGAAACTATCTAATTTTTTTCCCAAATTTGGTGCACACATTTACAAGTTTATCAGCCACTGTGCGGCTACCGAACTTGGCAGTAGTTTGAACTGCATGTGCAATATCAAAGTGAAAAATCAAGGGGTGGTAATAATTAGTAGGCTTGGTTAGACGACCTATGACTTTCAGGAGGTATTTGCATGAGAAGGAATTCATTTCTTCTCCCAGCCTGAGTCTTTGGTATCACTTTGTTTTGGATACTGTGCAATAGGTGGTTTCCAGTACATCGTGCCGCTGCTGGGAAGGAAACAAATTGCGTAGTCGGTTGAGCAGGGAACTTTAAATTGTCAAATGTGTTGAACTGCACATACAGCAGCAAAATGACTGTGTTTGAAAATAGTCTCGAATTGCCACAGCTGCTTGCCTTTAGCATGTTTCCCACCACAAAATAGTCTGTATTTTCTGCTTCATGGACAAAACCTCTATGTTGGAAAAACTCTGAAGTACTCCCGGGAAGAAAAACAGAAAGAGTGTATTTATGCAAGACAAGATTTGTTACAATTGTTTGCTGGCATTATGAGATAATTTAGTTTTCTCTTGCTCTTTAGAAACCTCTCATAGAGTTAAGAGGCGGAAAACTAGTATTCGTAAATATTTTAAAACGTTAAGCCAAAATGTGGATTTGATTTGTTACGAGTATTGGCAGTCTGACTGTTGACCGTCCTTTCTCTTCCAACCTGCAATAAATTCTACAAAAATATGTTATTTCATCACTCACCGAACTGGACTGATTAAAATATGCACCAGGGAACCAGTCCCTAGCCATGAGAGATATCAGTTAGACCCTAAAGCACCGTGTGTTCTTTACGCTGCTAAGGCATCCTTGTGCAATCCCACGGAGGTCTGACCAACGACACTGATGCTTCAGGGTTGGTTTTCCCTTTTCAGTTAAGGGCCAAATATCAACACAAACCTATCAAACTAGCAATTCAGCTTTCTATAGAAAATAACATACAAGCAGAAATATATCTAGCGCTCTGTCCACCTGCCTCTGGCTTCCTGGTCTGAAGTACTCCACAGCCATTTACATCTGGGTTGATTAGGGAAACCTTTGACACGAGTCTGGAGTGAGGCTTAAACTCCTGTTTCTGGATCCATAGGGAAAAATGCTTAACCAGCTTTAACCTCTCTGCAACGGCTCCCTTCAGGCTGTTATGAAACATGAATTCATCTGACCTCTTCAAGGTCTGTTTATATCTTCCTGTCTGGGAGATCCAGTCATTCCTTCCTTCAGCCTGCTGCAGACAAATGAATATCTCATGGTACTGTCATATAAAAAGCTACTTAAAACATTTCAAAGCCAAAAGGGCTGCTAGTTTATACTCTTTGAAAAATCAACACAGTGTCTAAACAGCTCCATAATACACAAGACTTCTGCTCCTTGGATTTATTTCTTTCCAGCTGGATTTATTTCTTTTCCAGGTTGTTTGTTGGTTGTTTTTTTTTTCTTTTTGACCAATATGTTATCTCAGTTAACAGTATTTTTCATTTCTAGAGTAGTAAGGATTAACTTGTCCAGACAGAAGATGCTTCGGCTGCATGTCCAATTCATTATGTTATGGGACTGATTTGTCAAAAATGTTAATCACCCTAAAGTCTGAGAGCAGCACACAATAGCTGGGAGTCCAGCATGCGTGTGCCATAGGTCCTTAAACCAGGACATGGCCAAATACAAGAAACCAGCATGGGCAACAAAGAAGATAGTAACCCTATCAACCAGTTGCCAAACAACAGACTATTGCCAGATGCAGAGCTCGAACGTGAATGAAATTAGTGACTTTTGCTGCTGTTGTGCTTTGACCTTGACAGTGGGACCCAGGAGAGGTGAATCCTGTGCCTGACTCTCCCACCAGCCATTTTTTGTTGTTCCACTCTAGTTTTCTGCACCGCCTTGACATCAAGCCTCAGCTGCGAGTGCTCAGCAATCCTGCAAGCTGGCCACAAGCTGTTTTGGTTTGGGTTACATTTGTTGGATAGAGGCAATAGAAGCTGATGCCTATCAGTGTATTGATATGTTGAATGGGAGAGGAGAAACGCTGGATCTGTGTTGCCTGAACATGATGATCAAATACTGGAACAGGCTGCCCAGGGAAGTGGTGGAATCACCACCCCTGGAGGTATTTAAAAGACGGCTAGATGTGGTGCTGAGGGACATGGTTTAGTGGTGGTTTGGCAGCGTTAGGTTGATGGTTGGACTCCATGATCTTAAAGGTCCCTTTCAATCTAGACGATTCTTTGATTTTATGATTCTATAGCAAAACAGGAGTAGCAAGGAGTAGGAAAAAGATAAAAGGTAGGAGTAAAATGTGCTTCTGTTAGAGAAGGGTGAGAGTGCTGAATGTGCAGGGAGGTCCTTCCTTTCCTACTTTTGATGGTAAATCTACCATTCTTTAGCAGCTCTGGCTGGTCCAGTCTAAGCTGGGTAACAGAAGAATGCTAACAAAAGTAATTTAGGAATTGATGGGAGGGTGTAATGAATAGTTCCACACATCAGTGAGAAGACAGGACTATTGAATTAGAAATAGTCCAAATACAAATTTGGGAAGGCTGTAAGAGAGTGGAGCTGAGAGAGGGTTACCATAGTGTGAGGAGATGGGAGCAGTTATGGAGAAGCCACAAGAAGGTGTGAAATAAAAACAAGTTAGAGAAAAAGAAAGGATAAAGAGTTAAGAAGGAGCAAAGAAAGCAAAGGAAGGAAAAGAGATGTTGTCAAAAGAAAACACAGATGCGTGGAAGAAAGGCAGAGGGGACAAGGAGAGTGAAAGCTCCAGATGATGAGGAAAGAGGACATACCAGTAAAACAATAAATACCTTATAGAGCCATCCCCTGGGGCCTCCTGACTGCTCCCAGACCTCTCAGCCGCCCTGAGTGCCGGTGGTCTATGTCTACAGAACTGTCTTATTTTTTCATCCCCATTCTGCCATACAGTGTATCACCAGTGCTGGAGAGCACTCAGAATCTATAAATAGCTGTAAAATTCAAGTCAAATCAAAGTTTGAAGGAAAAGAGGAGTTAAAAGTAACTAATCAAGTTAGCAGCAAAAAATGCCAAATAATCAAGGATTCTGAAGTCGTACAAATACTTGACAGCCGAGAATGCAAGAAAACCCATATTGATTACTTATATATTTAATATAACTCCACATATACGTTTGAGGTACAATGACATCATTTTCACCTTAAATATTATTTGCATGTAATAGCAGTGTCTTGTTAAAATCTAAGTTGTACTACCTTAAAGCGAGTCTATTGACTCTAACTTGTGGATTATTAAATATGAATAGTGAGTTCCTAGCAACAAAAGACGCATTATCTGAGCACAGGAAGTACTTCAAATATTTTTTTTCCTTTTTTTTCGTTTCAGGTTGTGCTATTTTGACTAGGATAGCTTATTGAATTATTCTCTGATTTTACCTCTTTCCCCCTATAAATCTATACATTTTATATTTTCTATAATTTCTTTGGGGGCTGTTTCCTTTGTAACATATGAGAATATTTTAATTTGGTTTTCTCTCCATTCCAATCATTTGGGGTTAAATTTTCTCTAATAGCCTAATCCCAGTCCAAATAAGTTTAATGAGAAAACTCCAATGTGATAAAATGGAACCACATTTTCCCTCTTAAGCCTGCACAGCAGACTTTTCTGGCATAATTGTGTCATTCAAGGGTAGAATGAGGTGTGATCTGTGACTGGCATAAGCAAAAGTTTTCAATGTCGTTGCAGGTAAAATGGCAAAAATACCCTATTGCCGTTTCCACACTACTTTGTTTGGCAAGCTGGAGAAAAGTTATAGTATCGACAGTGGAGTTTTGTTGCTGCGAGTTGCTTTTCCAGTCTAATGGACATTTCTATTCCAGCAAGGCCTTCCAAGCGTGGGCCTGGACTGAATTACGCCCGTGTAAATTGAGACTAATTCTGCTGCAGTCTTGCAGCAAAGGTCATGTTCACTCTTGGTGTGCGCCGGTGAGCTGGAAGGTTGGCTGGAGGAAAGGCTGATGCACCTCCGCGTGCTCTCCGAGGGAAGAGAAGTCCTTCCCTCTGGCCAGGCTGCCGTAGCTCTCACTTGAGAAGATGCGGTGTTTGTCAGGCAGCCATATTCCCGAAACGCAGAGCCGAGGCACTCCGTGAGACAACCTCTTACAGGCATGCCCCTCTCACATGCTTTCTGTTATGCCTCTTTTCTTTGATCTCCTCTGCCTGCAACAGAGAAGGAGATCAAAGAAAAGCTGAGCTCTGCCTCTTATCTCTCCGCTCCTGTGTCTTTTCTTTCTGGTTTTTCCTCTTGATTTCTGACAATTGTAGGGGAAGCAAGACACAGAGGGAGCTCCTCTACACCGACCCCAGCCCAGAGCACTGCACAGAGGCTATTGCACTACTGCCTGAAGCAGTCGACTGCTGAAAAATGCTAGAGGTGGTAAAAGCTAAGTTCCATGGTTTAGCTTCACGGGAGCAATATCTCGATTCTTATCAAGGACACGAGGGTGCAGGAAAGCATTTAATAATGCTGTAGGCAGTTCCTTCTGAAGAGGCAACTGTAGCCTTAAAAAGTCACGGTGATTTAGTTAAAGAGTGTGAAACAGTACTTTTCTAGAATAATAAAAGAACTTCAGAGCTAATGGTGTTGCACTTACAAAAAAGCAGATAATACAATCATGCTGAATAGCAGCAATTCTGTGACAGATGGAGGAGACCGAACCAAAGCCAAATCAGTTCAGATTTGTCAATGTCAACAGTGTTTTGCCCTTAACTCTTATGCTTTACACATCTTTTCATATGTCTTTTTTCATTAGCCACATGGAAGAAACATTATTATAACTTTCCTACCTACATGGTCTTGATCTTTCCGATTCTCCGTTATCCATAACTTCCAAGTGAAAGAAATTAATCTGGAAATTCAAATCAAAAAAGCTTAGAAAGTTTATTTTCTGTTTTGTGGTTCTGTATGCTCACGCGACTGATCCTCACTTCAGTTTTCTCAGGACTACAACTGTTTGAACTTTATCCGGTCCCCCTAAAGCCCACTGACCTGAACAATGTGTATCTGGACTTCCCTCCAAGTGTGCCTACGCTGGCCTCTTAGTTCTGGTCCGGAAGCAAATCTGGTTGCCCTCACCTACTGTGTTTCAGTTGATAGCACAGAGCAGTCCCAAGGATGCCAACTGGATTTCTGTTGGCTGGAGCTAAGCTGGAGGATGCGACCCAGGAGACCGCGCACATTCCAACCGTTAATTGCTGTTATACCCCAGTGCTGGTGGATAAGTTCACAGAGGTGGTCCAAAGCAAAACCTTTCAGACACCTGGAGTGGACTGATGACCAACTGCTTCTCTGCAGATCTGCGCCTGTCGCACCACAATGCTTTCAACAATGGGTCAGAGCCCCGACACACTTTGTCTGAGAGGCTCAGTTCCTCCTCAGTGGTATAGCATCGCTTCTGAGCATGCCAGCTTCTCTGAATTTGCTGGACTCTACATTTTAATATTAATGACTGATCTCACTTTGGGTTTCTCTAATGCTTCTGAGTTCATTAGGTCAAATTCAGGATCAAGAGTTGCATAAAAATACACTTTTTTGCAGAATAAATGAACCAGTACACTTAAGCAAACAAACAAACAAAAAACCAACAAACCCCAACACATTACTTTATACTAGTGAAGAATTCAAAATAAAACTTCACCACCTTTCCAACCACATGAATAAGCTTTTAAAAGCAGTCTGCTTGTTGGAGAGCGGGGATACACATATTAACAGAGCTTTTCTCTCCAGTGTACTGCTTTCATATTTTCAGTAGCAAATGAACTGAGACTTAAAATGAATGAGCTGTTTAAGAGTAATACGTCTCCCCTTGCACCTGCGTATGTTGACGGCTATCAGTGGAGCCCCATAGCTGGAGTTTCAGTAGCACTAATTCTTGTACCGTGATTATTTTCTTTAGTGATGCATTTAAAAAACCCTAGCGGTCTACCAAAGCCGCCACTCAGTATGGCAATTCCTGCTAAGCCTGAGATATCCTTGTCTATGTACTTTACTGTTCTTCAGAGCAAACAAGCGGCATGTGGAATTCTACCAACCTTATTTATCTTGATTTATGTGATTATGCATATGGTGCTAATTCTTGCCTTCAGCTGTGTTTGTGCAAATTACACACCCTTCCCTTAAAAATGCTATTGTACTTTTGGAGATTGATCTTTTTAATTCCATGTTTACATCCATTTTCATGCTGTTCAGTTGACTTCCTTTTTATATTTCTGGAGTAGGAGCACTTGCTATCGTAGGCGTGAGGCATATACACAAGCCTCAAATCTATCTTGCTATCACTGTCTGTCTTTTAATACTCTTCCTGAATTTTTTAATCTGAAATATGAATAACAATTTAATGCCTTCTGGAGGGGGAGAAGGGCTTCCATAAAAAATATCATATTATATGAGTTGCATGGCAAAAGGATTTGTGATTTGAATTATTACTGAACCTCGCTGAGTATCCTTTCACAATCATTTGCATTTATAGTGCTATAGGAATAGGGTCTTTATGTAACAGCTACGGCATCAGAACCCCGTGGTTTTGGCTGTGGGCTCCCAGAGCTGAGCTGTTTGTGGAAGCCAAAGTGCTGGACTAGTTCAGCCCCAGCACATTAAGGATGGTTCCTCGAAAGCATGCTGACAGCCCCCAACAGTCCATTTTTTTTCTTTTAAAGATAAACACAGTTTTCTTCTTCATGTCTGCCAAGAATTTGCTAACCAGTATGTATAAACGTTAGCCCTCGATGGTTGAATCCTTCAGCCAAATTTGTTTCTCTGTCTAAACTCATACACAGATAGGACACAGCTCCGTGTGTTACGCTTGAGTTTCAGTCTCTCAGGCAATAAAGTATTTGCGGCTTAATTGCAAGAGCAGCTGGGACGCTGAGTCCTCTGCTTCTCTTCTAACTTCCCCATGGCCCTGTGTGTTCACCCTGCACTTAATTCAGCTCCTGAGGGGTTCAGTGACAAAACTCTTGGAGCCTGTGCAGGTAGACTTCCACAATTGCCTCATTGTTTCCAGTGGAGTTCAGTCCTCAGATGATTGCCCTGCAGAGCAATTCCAACTCCACATCTCCTCATCCTCCCTCTCTCCATCCAATGACCATGTTGACATCTCAGCTATGGATCTGCACTGAAAGCTTAGGTTCAATGAACTATTTTCCATTTCTTATAAGAATTGTTCAGTGTCGCTGTATTCTTTCATATATTCTGTAAGAGTGGTCTAGGCCTCTTGTATCAGTGCATACAGCCTGTGTTGGAGTTTACTGAAATGCATGTCATTTAAGAAATCCAGATCAGCCCCCTATAGCACAAACATTCTTATGTTCTCTGTCATGAACCAGAGCACTGGCCAGTTACACCTTTCCTAATGAACACCTCAGGAAAGATCTCCCAGTTCCTCACTTGGAAGGTTGTGGAGTGCACCGTGATAATATTTGGCAGTAGACAGTTGGAGAAAAGGAAAATCAGGGCAGGGAACCATGGGCTCGTTAATGGTGGTCTGAACCAGTAGTTAGATTTGTTTGGATAACAAATGTAAACTGAAACCTTTTGTCTCAGTGTTTATTTTCCAAGCAGTCATGTCATCTCACATTTCTTTTCAGTTTTTTGATGAAATACTTCAGGTGAAAGCCCAGGTATTTTTATGCAAATGAGATACATTGGAAAGTTTTTAGTAATCCAGACAATGAATAGCACTGCTTAAGAAAGAGCTGATTGCATGTTTACAGTTTCTTTTAGAGGACCTGCCCTTTAACTGATCCTTCACCAGTTTAATATGGGCACCCGAGTACAGGCTGAACAAGCAGATTGGTTTTTTAAATGAGAACGTAAGAAAGGACTACATCAATTTAGTCTCAGTGAAATAGATATTACTTTCATTTTAACATTTCTTGCGCTGTCTCATGGATCCATCATGCTAGGTGTTGCACAATGACAATAAGATGCCTTTTCCTTCCAGGAAGTCTTGGAGCTAGCTTCACTCTTGGGGCCAAGGTAGGAGAGAGAAGATTTGACGCAAGTATCTGCTGCACAGCTAGCAGCCCAATCCACAGGAAAGGCATCAACCATTTTGGGAGTCACTGTAACTCTTCTCCTACCCCAATTTTGGCCTACAGCAAGCCTGAAAGCTGTAAGAAAGAGTATCCATCTTCCACCTCTGCTCTTTCACACATTTTCTCCTCCTTCGCTTCTACTCTGTCTCTAAAAAGCCTGAAATCTAGGAGAGTTATCCCTTGTACTGATGTGCTAGGAGGAAGAGGTGTGGTTTTGTTGGGGTTTTTGGTAGGGACAGAAGATAACTTCTTTTTGAACCATCCTAATAGCAGGGCAACTCTCTCTCAAGGAAATAATCCAAGGGCTCTGTGTTGCGAGCATCGTGTTTGCAGCTTTACCCTCATGAGTAGTCCGGCTGAAGTCGACACAGGCAGAACTTAGACACACGTAAGTGTTCACAGGATCAAGCAAGATAAAGACAAAAAGCAGACAAAGCAAAGGGGAGCGAGTTAGACGTACAAGCGCAGTGGTCAGGGTGATGATAGGCACACATGTTGTTAGTTCCTTTCCCCCTCCCTCCTGCCAACCACTAAAACAAGCAACATGTGATAGGAGGAGGAGAGGGGTGAAAATCCGAATCTGTACTTGGGAAAAAAAACACCCATCTGTAATAGATTCGTATTTCATAGGTCTTGTTTAGGCTTCATTTACACTCGCGGAATGAATTTCTCTCTATTGTGGAGCCCTGTGGCCCACTCCTGCTCCATTTCAGCGCGGTGCAGGGAAGCGGCGATAGTCTGAAGTGCAGTGCACTGCAGTCTCCTCATTTACGGACGGAGAAATATTTCTTTTGGCAAGCAAAGGTGCGCCTGTGCTCCAAGGTCTTCAGTCTGCTTAGTGAGGGTGGATAAGTAATGATGCCTAAATTTGAATTTCATGAGATGGCTCAACTTTCTGGTAGGTGTTTCTCAGATTTGGAGCAAAAGCGAATATGTTTTCAATTTCCAGTGAAAATGAATTCTGAAAAAAGATCAGTTTTAGTCAATTTTCATTTCACAATTTTGATTTAACAATTTTATTTTACCTCCTACATCATCTGTAAAGCTTTCCAGAAGCATATTACTGACATGCTACATCTGGTATAATAACATTGAAATCTTCCATTTTTAATATCTTAGTTATTCCTAAAGGATATTCCTATCAGCTACCAATAAAAAACATCTTCATCTCCTTTCCTAGATCAAACACTCTCTTGTTTTGGAATAAGGCAGTATAAGAACATGTACTTGAGTTCACAAATAAGTCAAGTTTCTCTTTACACTTACAGAGTATAGATTTAGTATACAATTTTGTGGAGTGAGAGAACATTTAAATTTTAATAGCTTTATTCTGAAACAAGGCTTCAAGCACAGATGTAAATAATTCAGAACTTGAAGGCCTCCAATATGCCGTAGTAGTTTGTCGTGTGCCTAGAATTTGTATAGGCAGACATGAAAGCAGATATCAAGCGGCTCTATGCACGGCGGCGTCACTGTGAGGCTGAACGGTTGTAGGTGAGTCACAGAAATTCCCGGTCTCGTTGTCTGTAAATTAGGGATGAGCTATTTGTTTCCCTGGAATGCTGTGATCCTCAAATAACGGATGATGTGAAGATCTCTGTTGAAACACTGCATCATTAATTTTCCATTGCTCTTTGGCCAACATTTGAAGACATTTAGATCTATGATGCTTCAGACTTTAAAGCTAGTAACAGTACTGCAATAACCACTTTCAATTTTTTAACAAAATTCTGCTTTCCTATCTTCTTTCAAAACATCTGCAACTTAAGCCTCAAATGCATTCTTACAGAAACAATTGATTATGTTTCCTGTGCTTTGCTTCTCCAAATAATGTTGTACAGTATTCAATAATGAATTCAAACACAAGAAGAGTACTCTGTCCCCTTTGTATTTTGGAAGCAGGTTACTGGATGTTGTTGCACTGTGACATGTTGGCCATGAGTCCCCACTGTTCCGTAACCCACCCAGGCAATAACACCTTTGATTCCCTTGAGAAAAAAAGGCAGAATTCAGAACTGGAAGCCGTTGACAATCATTTTTGTACAAAACTCAGGGAGTATACGGTGAACATAGTTCTTGAATTGCTGGGATTCTGCACTCTTCTCTGCAGATTTTAGGCATTCATAAGTGCTCCTTTCAATCTGAAATGACGCTAAAAGCAATTGTTAGAGAGTTGGTGGACTTTTTCTAGACTTTTCCTCCTATCAATAGCAAGTAAAATTCAACTGATCAGAGATTACTCAAAAAAATGAAAATAGAGGTATACATATTTTTAGATGGGTATGTTAAGGCATCCGTAGTTTACCTACTTTTCCAACAGATATCACCCTAATAAGCTGTAAGGTTTCCTTTGAGCAAAGCTCTTCACACACTCTACCAGTGGGCAAATATTAATGAAACACATCATCCTAGGAATGTCCATATTATCGCTTTTGTTTTAAAAGCTGTCCACAGTAATGAGCTCAACATAACCTTTTGCCCCTCAGATTTCTGCAGAGCGATCCACCTGGCAAAGAGTTAAGCGCAGACCATAACTACACAACACAGCCTGCAAGTGTCAGCATCTTTTCCTTGCAAACTCTGCATGCGTGTGCGTGCGTGTGTGTCTGAGCGCATGTTTTAAAGACCTTGCCTAATCACACCTCACTTATTTTTAAGTAGAACATGTGGTTTAACTTTGCACCCACTTTTCTACCAGAAGACTAAATGTTAACACCCAGGGGCACCTGTCTTAGATTAGTGAATAGTTTACTACAAATGATGGAACCAAACTGATGGGATTATAGTTGGTTCAGAAACATAAAATTGAGTCAAATAGGCTTTTGCCTTTTTCTTATTTATTTATTTACTGCAAAGTACAGAAGATGACACTAAAAACAAAAGGAAAATGGGTCTATAGCGCTGTAGTTAAAAAACATCTGACAAGTTTTGCTGACATGTTTTCTGTGCGGAAGGACCTGAAAATCTCATGTCCACTTGACAAGAGCATTTTTGTCATTCCACAGTGGCAAAACAAGTGCAAAATGTGAAGTGGTCTGCACATATGGCCTTAGAGGGCACTGAGGTTTGGTGAGGGTCAACTTTTTTTGGATCTGGGTAAATTTCATGGTCCCAGCTGTCCAGATGATTTGCAGAGGACACCAATATACTGAAGCAACCTGCTGTGAATCTTCATCCAAACAGGTTAATGCATGGCAGGCTCCCTCTATGCTCCTCAATAGCTTCACAAAAATAAAACAAACTTTCACCAACAGAAGCTACATTAAGATTTCTTCTGCTGGTCTCCTCATTGACTGGATATAAATGACATGATTCTCCTATTACAATCTAAAACTTCTTCCATATATATCTATCAATTCTCAACAGTGTTAACCAGGAAATAATTATATTTTTAAGGACAGTGTGTTCTTTAGATGCTGAATTAGCACTCCAAGCACTGAGGTACTGCCATGATTGCATTTGATTTCTTTTACAAACATAATGTTAAATAGGCAACAATAGATATCTTTCTTACTGCTTTCAACTACTGCCCAAATACAGGCACGTATGTCTGTTTGCTTATGCATGAATTTGTACTAACACATGGACACACACATATGCACATTATTACTTTATACTTGGACTGTTAATTCCCTTTTATCTCTATTCGTGTCTCAAATTATTTTTCACTTGTCTATCATCCACCTCTGCTTATCAATACCCCTTTTTGTCTGAATAGTGGTGCTTTGGAGTAAATATATGTAGAAAAAAAAAGAAAGTGGAATTAATACAGGTCAATTGGTTGTTTTTCTTGATTCCTTCATATTGCCTGTTACTCTGCCCACTGAACATTTCTCCTTTCCCAGGGTATTTTTGCAGAGTCAAATATTGCAGCAAGGTTTTGTCGTTTCTTTGGAATGTGTACTGAATTGTTGCTGTACTATTGTTGCTGTCATGTTTTCAAACCTCCATTTTAGATGTCTTTGCTAACACAAACTGGAGTAATTTAAGAGGCAACTTACAAATAACTTATTTTCTGTATTTTATTATTATCACTTAATTGCCAATTTGGAGACATGAATTGAGCGGCACCACCAAACTCCTGTCCTTTTTAACCTCCTAGTGACAGAGGATTTGAGGTATTGCACTTCATCCTAAAACATGATATTGTTATTTTTCATATTTGATTATCCAGGTACAAGCTATTTTTCTGACATAAGAATGCTCAATGTTTGATTGCGGGCACGCAGAAAATTAAGATACAAAACATCAGCAAAAAATTGGGCATTTTGAACCACAGTGCTGCACCTTATATAGTTTATAATAATATAGTAATCCTGGGAGATATTCAAATATTCTGCCCTGTGTCTCGGCACAGAACATTGCGGGGCTTTTAGTGACAAGCTGGAAGACACTGTCCTGACGGTGACTGGGAAGGGACGGAGCCTTCTGCCAGCTGAATTTGGTTCCCAGAGCCACCCGCCTCTCACTGCCACTCCTCCCGCTGTCCCGCACCTCCACCACATCGCAGCAGAGCCTCCCCAGTGCCAGTAAAAAAGTGGCCTTTTGTCCTAATTCCTCGTGCTGTTTCGCCATACCTCTCTGTGCATGGCTGCAGTGCCCCTCGGGGAGAAGCTGGTGTGAAACCATCCCTTGTACACACTCCAGGCTTTCTTGCGCTGATGAAAAATACTGCATTAAGCTGCTTAAGCAACGCACCAGACGCGCTTTGCGGCTCCAGGCACGACCCTTCGCAAAAGTGTGTGACTGAAATGGTGCTTCAGTGATTGCAGCTCTCTGATAGGAAGAAAAAAAAAAAAAGAGTCACAAATAGACTACGAATGTCAATAAATACAGTACGAGAATTGTGAATTATTAGGGACATCAGGTTTCCAGCAGATGTTTTTGTCCCGTAACAGAAGCTGATTGAACAAGTCTGCTTACAGCTGGCCTTGGAGCCCCACGGAGCCGAGTCGGCAAGCCGAGCTCTGTGGGGCTGAACCTTCTCTTACCCTTCACCGTCTGCTGTACGAGTAAGCTTTAATGATTTGAGAGAGAGCCCGAATTCGTGCTCGGCACTGTAACAGAGAACGTGTGGTGGTACTGTGCAGGAGATGCTGAGGAGAGCAGTTACATTGGTAAATTTAAGATGATGATTTCCTCCTTCTGAGGAACGGTTCCCACTTCTTTGTGAAAACAACCCGTGTGTTGAATATAGCTGGAGCTGCATTTGCAATAAGATGCCTGCCCTGCAGCTGTGAAACCCGCAGGTGCATAAATCTCTAGCATTTATGATAAAATCTGTGTCGTGGATGTTTTCTTATCACAGCGGATCAGGGAGAGGAGAAGGAGGAAAGGCTGAGGAAAGGCTGCTGACAGATTCGAGCTGCTTGGGAACACTGGTCAGTATTTAAAGAAGGCATCCGAGTCCTGCTCTCCCTGGAGCTGGTAATAATTGTGCCTTTCGCTTCCATGGGAATAGGCTCAGGCCTTTGGCTGGCAAATGTTTGCATATAGCCCAAATCAAGTCATTAGTTGCCATGCGTCCAACCTGTGTTTTAAGGCCCTCCAGCTGAAAAGTCCATTTGCATATTTATCCCAGCCAGGAACATGGTAATTAAGTCTGTGGCGTTGTACACAACCCCGAGGAAAGTCTGCAATTCAATAGTTCAGAAAGACTCCTGCTGATTTCAATGGGGTTTGGAGCAGCCACAAACTCGGAGGGTGTTTACTGGATCCCGGACAATCCCAGTATTTGCAAGAACGATTAAATTAACACTTCAAATTATCAGCGCCTCTGCGATGGATGCGAAAATACCAGCTCTACCTTTCAGACCAGAGCAAAAGCATTACAAAAGGGATGAGGTTTGCTCTTTGAGATGGTCTACTCCGCACTGCTGTACATCGTACAAGTACAGCCGGCACTTGTGCTGTTCTCGGCTCCCAGCGATGCCGATGGTCCCTGTCCGCAGAGGGGTGGGAGAGCAGCGAGATGGGCTTGAGCCTGAATAATGCACAAGGCTGTCAGCACAGCAGGTAGGGGAAGATGATTACGCTGGAGTTTAACACAAAGGCTTTCGGCTGCAGCCAAGAGACGATCTTGTTAAAAACAAACAAACAGCTACAGGGGCAGGATACTTGAAAGGTAGATAAGTCTTCTACATGGGGGAAAAATGTCCATGGTAGGAAAAAGACATTTAGCAGAAGTGAAAATCCTTAACTATGTTTTATGGAGATAGGCAAAACACGGTTCCTCCATCTGGAGTTTTACTTTGCTAAAACAGATATAACAATCCTTTGTGTAATTCAGAAAAAAAAAACAGTACAAGCTGAAATGTTAACTGCACCCGTGACTGCAATTGGGATTTCTTTTTTTCAAAGGTCTGAATTGCATTTATTTATTTATTTATGCTTGTGTTTTCAGAGACAAACACTTATCTGCTGTCAGTCTCCAAAGTCCCTTTGATTTCAGTGGAGGTGTACAGTGTCCAAGGCTGTCCCCTTCCACAGCATGCTTATGAACCTCCCACTCTTCAGCAGCATCCTAACGCACCACCAGACCTTCAGCTTGTCTGGTCTGCTTTAACCTCAGCATCTACTGTGCAGCTTGTAATTGTTTCATTTACATAAAACCAGGGTAAAGCCAATAAATATTGCCTAATATGATAGCTGTCTTAAAAGTAAATTGAAAATATTAAGCCTTTTGAAATGTGATTCTACCTTCAGCCAAGGTTTAGGTGGTTCTACCTTCAGCCAAGGTTCATGTACAGCCATGCCTACACCTTCGCCCAGCTCCTCTCGCTCGTTGGCTCTCAGATCGCCTTCACCAGCTCGGGTGGGCCGTGCAGAGGAGAGGAGATTTCATGGCATATTGCATTGCTGAATGAAAAGGGGAGGGGGAAAGACACCTTGCAGAAAGAGAAGAAAGGCTGACCTGGAGGCTACCGAGGACGCCTGGAAGAGACAAAGACATTGGGCCTGATTCAAAGCCCATTGAAGTCGATGGAAACATTTCAATGGGCCTTGGATCGGACCTCTGCAGTGAAATGGAATGGAGAAATAATGAAAGGTTTCGGAGACAAACAAATTGGGAAGTGGTGGAGGTAGATGGCACGGCTGTATAGAAAAGAGTGGTCTGGCAGGAAGAAGAGGGCCTGGGCAGTTGAAAACACAGATAGGGGCTGGCAGCTCGCAGCGCTGGAGCTTGGCAAATGACCTGAAAATGCTGAGTGGGGGATTTGTTTGGGGTTTGTAGCGTGCGGTAGCAAACAAGGCCCAGAAACGCACAAGAGAACAGAGCGGCTGGCTGGCTGACTGGAAAGCAGAGTTAATGATTCCAGCCAAGGGGACCTATCCCAGGGGATCCCACTTCCCCCTCTCCACTTCTTGCTGGGTTTAGCCAGGAGTTCATTTTTGGCCTCTAAATAACTTTCCCTAAAAATAATACATTCCAAGCAGGTGCTCGTGTAGCGAACTGGGAGTGTGACCTAACAAATTCTCAACTTCTTGACAAAACATCTAGGGCATTTTTAATTTTTTTTTGCAAAAAAAAAAATAATTTTGTGATGATTTTCCATGTAACTGTTAAATCCAGATTGAATTCCAGAGCTAAACCAAACCAGCCTCAGATCCGGCTTCCTCATCCCGGTAGAAAATCCTTTGCCGAAGGTTTCTAGGAAGTGAGAACATATAGAAAAAAAAAAAACCCACAACAAACAGAAGTATGAATTTAATTACCAATACTAGGCTCCAACCTCAAAGGGGAATGAGAAAGATAATTGCTTAGGGTCTCTGGGTGGAATCCTGTCCCCATGGCCAAGACAACAACCAGTCTAGCCAGCATCTCAATGACAGGAGAGCAATGTGCAGCGTGTTTTCTAGTGTCAGTGATTCTGCGTAGAGTCATAACAGGTAAGTGAAATGGTAATTAAAAATGGAAGGAAGCGCTGGCCGGAGGTGAGAACAGGTGGCACGGGGGGGGACCTGCATTTTGTTGGGTATAAAATGGCAAGATAAAAATATACAGCAGCAATAAAGGCGATGTTCTCATGGGGAATTTTTTGCAGAAAGCTCCAGATAGAGAAATAAGAATCTGAAAGGGAAAGGTGGAGGGTTTTTTTCCCCAAGCTGCATAAAAAAGCCCGGACAATTGAGGAAATGCGAACAGGTTGTTACGATAAAGCAAAACGTCCCGCGGGGAAACAGATTTGAAGTGGCAAATGTGCTTGCAAGGGATAAGTGTGAGCTTTTGAGAAGGAACCGCCGCAACAAAGAGTGGAGGGTATGGCGCTTTCTGATAGAGGAGGGCTGCCGGGGATTCCCGGTGCCAGGAGCTCGCGCGCACCGCCGCTGCCGACGGCCGTGCCGGGACGATATCGAACCGCTGTCGGTGACAGCCGCGGGGGCATCCTGCTTGCTGTCAGTGCCACGGGTTGTTAAGCTCAGGGACGTCAGAGGGGGGGGAAAATCTTGCCCTGACTCGTGGGCCTCTCCAACGGTGGAGGTTAGAGGCAGCGTCTCTTGGAAGCCGAGGGGAAACGGGCTTGAGGGTGACCTTAGCTGAAACGGCAAACTAATTTGGACAGAAAGATCTTTTAGAGAGAGCAGAGCCTCTTTGGCCCTGTGCTTGTCTGGTTTTGGTAAATGGACACGCAGCATCACTGGAATATTTCATCAGCGTTACAGATGGCAGAAGCGCATCCTCCTTTTAGCTTGGGAAGCCAAGGTTGATTTGGGCTTGAAATTTACCTAGTGGATTTACCTTTTCCTTATTAAAAAAAAAAAAAAAAAAAGAGAGAGGAAGCATCTTAACTTATTTAGAAAGCAGAGAGACTTGCAGCGCTAATACATAGATGATATTTCTCTTTGACTGGGGGAGGAGAGACTCCCTTCTCCTGAGGTTACAATTCCTTGCTGCCAAGCTGCATGTGATCTTTCCTTCATGCAAATAAAACGCTACAGAGATATACCTGAGGACTCCGCTCCTGAGTGCTTTAATCTATTCCTTCTTTCTTAGATGTGTTTTGTTTGGAGGTTTTGCCTGGTTTCCTAATAAATTTTGAACCCATCGTCTATTTTCATCCAGATAAAATTATCAAAGGCAACTGCATGTGTTTCTGCCCCATAAAATCTCTTCTAGCGGGCGAATAGTATTTCGTCATATGATGATAGCTCAGATCTTTTGAACCTGTTCACTGATTATTTCTGTAACTGCTTATTAATTAGTATTCCCATGTTTTCCTGTTGCTGTTAAATTACTCTGCAAGACAAGGATTATAAGGTGCATTTTATAGATACATAAACTGAAAACAGACTATTTTATTGTAATTCTATTAAAAACCCAAGCAATCAAGAGGCAGAAATCTGCAGGAATCATTCCTCTCACAAATCATTTTCAGACTAGTTTTAAACTGGAAGTCACCAGGGGAGAAGAATGTCTCCCTGTATGTTTGCAAAATACCTACTTCAGTGCAAACCGTATTTTGACAGAAGTCTTTGATCTCTATCAGAGTGCAAATGACTAAAAATTAAACATGAGGAAGAGCATAGGGGGAACGTATTCCGCACGAGCTAGACAAGGGGGATCTTTTTCTTCTTCATTTGAAATGTCATTTTAAATTCTTCCTCGTAGACTGATATGAGGAGACACCACCTCGGTCCTGACGCTGCTTTGTCCCTTTCCTCCTCAGTCACCTGCAAGAGGAGAGAGGCTGTAGAAATTAGATTAAGTGATGTCAAGTGGGGCTAAATCCTCCGACTCTCGAGCATCCACCCGCCCGTGTGGGGCAGAGGCGGTGGGTGCCTGCGTGGGGCTGCGCTTGACCCCACGGCGCGCGCGTTGCAGGCAGGAATCGGCGTCCGCGGAGGGCTCCAGCAGTTCTTGAATGTATAAATAAAGAAGATTACAGACATTACAGGGAAAAGTATGAAAGGACCTTTGATATCTAAGAAATAAATTGGGCTTAATCCACAACAGATTTAACACTTGGTGGCCGTAAACTGTCCTTTGCTATAGCTATACAAGCGTCTTAGCTTATCATGTGTAAATCCCCTTTTTGATAACAAGCTAATGAAAATACTGGTTGAATATTTTAATATTTTAATAACCCATTCCTCCCTGCTCATGAAAATGCTCTGATGCGAATAAAAACAATGTTATATAGGTGAAGGGCATCAGGTGAACACTTTATTCCCTGCCAACACCAGCCTCTACCCTGGATTTCAAAAGCAGACTAGTGCCCTAATATCCCAATTTACACTTAAATCTTTCAGACATTTGTATATATTCTCAACTTGGAACAGTGCACATGACACAAGCTTAGCCCGTTTGTGTGTTTTGGCAGACTCGTAGTGTTAAATAGTCATTTTAAACCATTCAATTAACACATTTCTCCATTTTCTGTTCTAAGAAATACGAACGAATGAGCAGTCCCATGAAGAACAGAAGTCCGTGTTTATGCTGAGAGCTTTAATCTTCTAAATCTGCTCCATGGTCCCATAAAAATGTCACCATTTAACACCTACAAATTTAGTGAGATTCACGTATTTAATATTAAGCACACACTTAATTTCTTTACTGGGTGTAGCTTCTCGCCTCCTTACTACCTGGAGTTCTTGGAGATCACGTTTTTTGGCTCCTCCGTGTGCGAGGCCACATAGGGAAGGCAGAAAAATCGACACGGCCCCGTTAGCACGGGCTGCGTACCCTGGCAGAGAAACAGGACACGCTGGCTCGGCAGAGCGCTGCGCGGATGCGCGGATGCGCGGATGCGCAGCCGCTAACCCGGCACAGCGGCGTGCTGTGGGTCCGTGCACGGGGGCGTGGGGACAGCCCCGCAGCTTCACATGATATAATTTGCCGTATTCCTTCGATGGCAAAGTACCGGTCACGACATTTTTGAAAAGGCTGTAGAAAATTAAAATATCATTTACAAAAGTCGTATAACAATAGCTTGTTGGGATAGTATCTATCTCTTCTTTATTATAGGTCTATCTTTCTAGATTCTGCACTTTCAGTGTTTTTGTTTCTAGTGGAATATCAAAAATAATAACACCTTTTAGGTGTTAAATGCTGTTCTTAGTCCCTGACTAAGGGATGAGAGCTTTGCAGGAGGATTTCTTCAGTTCTTCTTCAAATTGCTGCAACATTTCACATTGCACAGCGGATTTGAACCAAATCAAAGTAAGAGGGACCGATGGGAGAATTCAGACCCCTCGGTCTCGGTAGGAAATAGCCGCAGCGAGGGGCCGGTTTGTGCCCTACATTTCGGTGTTGCTGTTCTCTGCTCCGCTGCAATGGTTAAACTTTCTGGTGCAGGAGAGCGCAGGTAACCGAGCACAAAGCACAGGGTGTAAAGCGAACTCTCTTGCTGATAGCCATCTGGAGATCACAGGCTTCAGCTCACTCCGACTTATTTTTAGGCACCAAGCTTCGTAGTCTTTAAGGGCAAAGAGAGGGGAGTAAAAATAGGCCAATTAGTATAATTTCTAAAAAAAATTCCTTAAAGATCTTGAGCAATTGCAAAGGTGACTTTAAAATTTAAGAGGAATGAAAAACAAATGGGCTGGGTAGGAAATTTGGGGCCTCTAAGAAGATCGCTTAGCCAATAAATTGCCTTTTTTATTTGAGTATCTTTGAAGTATCCTCCCTGGAGGGACTATCTTAAAGCTAGTTTTAGTTAGTAGCATTGGGTTGTTAATGGCTTCCGAATGTACCTTCCCTATTTTCTAATCTTACCTTCCCTGCTTGTTTTGTTGTATTTTCACTCTGTCTTTGAAGAGCAAACTTAAAACTGTGAAAAGTTTTTTTTGTGTGTGTAACCACAAGGTGATATCTGACATTATTTCAGACTTGCCGTGGTCTGTTCCTGGTTTGTCACACAGACTCACGTTAGTTTGTCTGCAGCGTTGTGGATTTTAGGAAAAGATTTCAGTCCTGCTTGGAAATCTATGTGTCATCAACTCGTTGGACATCTGGTTTCAATTTCCAATGTATCTGCCTGAGGGTACATATCACCCCCAGAGTAAATAATAATAATAATGTTAATAATAATAACAATATCTATAATACAGTAATAATAGATGTAAATGAAGTACATGTTCTTGAGTTTCCAATGCGGGAGAAAACAAATTAGAAAATGAATTGCCTGGAGGTTTACATTTACATTGCACGGATGGTTTACATTTTAAGCAACATGAAAACAGACTGCCTTCAAGGAAGACCATGAATATTTTGGGAAGATTTATTTAAACCGAAGATTTGGGGAAATGTTAAAACCAGATGAACTCCATACACAATAAAAGTGCCAGATCAAGTAATTTGGTTCAGCACCAACTGTGGGTCTAATCATATGAGTAAAATCTATATTTAAAATCGGGGATGGGTAAATGCCTGCGATCCAATGGGGAAGCAAAACACCTTCTGAAGCTAAGTGCAGATATTTACTAACAAAGGTTAAAAGAAGATGGCTGGATGGAATTGCATGTTTGGGGGAATTTTTAGACTGTCTGGTATTCCCACTCGAGTCTGTTCTGTAGAAAGCAAAATCTTTCATGGAAAAATACCAATTTGAATAAAGCTTTTACAGGAAGTGAGAGAGAGAGAGAGAGAAGTTAGTGAAGATGCTAGTGATCATTAACTCGCTCATATTTTATACTAATGAATCTTTAATTTATTCCAAAAGAGAAAAGCAGGGACCGCTCTACTACAGCCTCCACGAGAGTCTGTTGAGTGCAGCTTTCACCAGCTGTCAGAAGTGCAGGTTCCAGCTGCTCCTCCAGAGCAGACACACTTGCAACTTGAACCCCCGGGTCTCATCTCCTGGGCCCTGACTACGCGGCTATTAAATATTGAAGCGTGGTTTTTCCTTCCTCTTGTTTTTCACAGAGAACTTCAGGAGGTCTTAAGGTCCCCTTCATGCAGGCCGTGACGTAGAAACCTCACAGGTAAAATTCCACATGCACAGCAAGACAGAGAGCAGCAGCAGGAACCGCAATAGCAGCTCTTCCAACGCTGCGGGTTGTTGGGCGTCACTGGGCGGTGGACAACACAAAGGCTGGTAAAGAACAAACGCCTTTGGGTGTGCTGGCTTAGGGTGGTTGAGCATTGCCTTAGAAGATGGTCAGGAAAAGTAATAGCTGGGTGGCATGAGGTGCTGCTTCTCCGAACAGCTCCTCTGCTGTGGGACACGAGTTGGTTTGTGAAGCGATACCCTAAGTAGAACTGTGATCATAATAGGAATACGCATGACTTGGTTTTTTGAAGTTTATACCTAGATGTAAAAGGAAAGAAAAGAAAATTATTTCCATAGAAATATACTAAAGGGAAAGTTTAGGAAAGGAAATCAACTCAGAATACATTGAAAGAAATACTGACAGAACCATGGATAGTGTTCACATTTCACTGCCAAGTAAAATTGCAGAGCAGGAGAGCTACCAGGGAAGAAACAGTCAAAATCCAAGTTGCTAAAATCTATTCAAGCTAAAGAAAATATAATTTGAAAATTAAAATTACCCCAAGCGAGGCCAAAAATGAAAGGATTCTGGAAGGTGGGAATATATGGGGCCATCTCTGAGAACTGCAAGAAAAATGGAAAAACAAGTAACCAGATGCTGAAATAAATTATTTGAGTGCTTCAGAATAGAATATCACTTTCAAAAATGAAAACATGAATAAATATAGAAGAGGAATGAGAACCAGAGTAGTACTTGAGGCCATTTTCCGTCAGACTGAAAGATTAATATCTACATTTCTATGTACCTGTACATGTCATGAAGTTTAGACATCATCAGAGACAAAGACCTGAAAACAGAGGACATGAACAACAATAAAAATGGAAGATGTCCTTGATGCAGTCAAATATTTAATTGGCTTTGGGGAAATTGAGATCAAACATTAATTCTCCAGGAAATGATGTAAATTTCTTCCAGAACTGAAACATGAAATATTTGTGCTTGAAGTGGATACAGTATTTTGCCAGGTAGCCCCATATAATGGCTAGTTTAAACATACAAAAAAGCTACAAAGAGAATGATGGGCACCCTGAACTGCTTTATCTTCTGGAAAAGCATAGGAGGAAATAAATGTAAATTTGTGTATTTTAATCCCCCTGTGAGAATATAGAGGTATCATTTTAAAAAATAAACTGATTTACTGAACTCTAGCTAAGGTCTTTGCAAAGACGTAAGCAAGAGGAGACGTGGGAAGGCTGGTGGATAGCTCTTATACAGACTTTGAAAAGATTCTTGACAAAGTTCTTCACAAGACCCAATTAAAGACATCTGTAAATCTGGATTAGAGTTTTGTGTGTAACTGGGAACTATGCAGAAGACAGGACCATGGAGGAGGTTTAAAGGTCCCGGTCTCACCATGGCACAGTTCTGGAATGGGACCATAGTTGTAGAGAAGGGCTAGCGTTATTCACCTGATGAAAACTGGAATTAGGCAGGTCTAGCAGGGAAGTCGATGAGCAGCTCTGGGTAGATCTTACAAAATAAGGAAATCAGACAGTATTCTGTCAGATGAAATTCCACTTATTTACAAAATAATTTACTTTAGAATGTACAAAATAAACTACTTATTCACTCTTATGGGGTCTGAATTTGCTGTGAACTTCTGAGGGAAATGATTTAGGCATCACTGTGGACAGCTCAGTAAAGACATCTGCTCAAATTCAATATGTAGCAGCAGTTGAAATTGTAAATTAGATGTTAGGCTGCATTAAGATGTGAATGGCTATAATACAGAAAATATGGTACCATTTATAAATCTGTGAAACAGACCTGGAGACTGAGAGCTTTCAGTTTGTTCTCTTGATCTTAAAGAAAGTAAAAGAAAGAAAGAAAAACCAGAAGTCTCAGGTGGCAACAAGGGATCACAGGAGTTACAATGAGGAAACATTTAAAACTGGAGTCCTTGGGAAAGAGGCTTTAATTTCTAAAGAGGAAAAAACAAGCATGCAGATAAAGGTAGAAACATATGCCATAATGGAAGCTGAAATGGAAATCAGATATTCTTACATTGCTTTTTTCTACAGAAGCATTTCTACGGTATTTTAAAGCAAGGCATTTCTAGTTAACAAATGCAGGCTTTAATAATTCTGTGTTATAACGGAGATCAGCTAGAGCTGCTGACATGAGGTCTGGTATTTCAAATGTTTTTGGTCATTCAGTGTTTGTAACGGGAGGTAATGTTTCAGGAAAACTTCGATTCTTCTCACTTTTAACACTTTTCACGTTTCTAGGGACATTTGCAAAAGGCTGATTTGTATAAGTTCAAAAACTCTCTTTAATTAAAAAGCCATCTTTGTGAATGCAAATGAATACATCAAAAACTCTCAGAAGTCCACACAACTAATAATTAATCTAGATTTCAAGGACTCTCTAACACTATTACATCATGAATACCTCCCTCATTCAAGAATGGGCATCCTTCTAGCAATTAAAAGAAAAATTTAGAAGATAATTAGACACAATTCTCATCACAATATTTTACACAGGTATCTGATTTTGAAATTAGGTCAAGGGAGGGAGGGAAAATGGTGATTCATTACAGAGGCTCCAAGAAGCAGAATTACCTCATCATAACTTCTAAGTAATTTGTTTTTCTAAGTTGTCATTGTAACGAACCACCACTGTTAATAAATTAGGAAGCCAGGGAACACCTTACAGTGTGTGGATAAACTGGGTGCAGTCTGACATGTCTTTTTCTTTATCAAAAAGGTGCTAATAAAATTGTTGAAAAGTTCATATGTTGCAAAATATGCAGACTATACATTGCTTATATACTGTGGTGATGGGCCACATAGAAAAAAGGTGATTGCTCCTTAAATGTCTCATTTACACAACAACAATTACAGAATAAACCTCAGATACAGAAGCAATTATGCCAAAATATATCAAAGTCCTTGGACTCCCTGAAATAATAGGGGAAGGGATAGGTGTAATTTACTTTAATGGACCGGCAGAGGTAATAAAGAATTGCTTCATGTCATTCTTCACAGATTTAGATCTTTACGATAAGGTTTTTATGAAATGGAATATATAACCCAAATAAAGTGAAACCAGATTTAATGAAATTGCCCATCAATAGTACTTTCACAAGTTCGGGTTTTTTCCTTCAGTCTGGGTTTATCTGTTCTTAAAACCATTTGCTGAAGTTCCCACAGCCTTATAGTGATGGTAATAACAGCTACTGTACCTGGATCGTTCTCTGAGCAATCAAAAGTTATTTTGTATAATTGGCAGTACGGTCCAGTAGAAGATAATATCCAACAGCTCAGGCAGGTCTCAGGAGTACTGATACCACAATTCTGCCACTGATTTTGTTACTGATTTGCTGTTTGACCTTAGACATGGCATGTGAGCTAGTATTAAACAGGTGTAAGTAGTACCCAGAACATAGAGTTTCTCACGGCTTTAATTATGTCTATAAAGAACTTGAAAAAAAAACCTTAGTGAAGCCTGCTAGGCTTTCTAGAAGTCCAAAGTATTATTGTTTAAATAGTCTGAAGCTTTGACAACATTCCAAGCAGAGGTGAATACACATAGGTAACAAAAATTCATTTATATTTGGGGCATGTTTTCATCAGAAAGACCATTTAACTTTCAATTTTAATATTCAGAATTTTTAAATAAAAAGTTTCTAAGACAAATGTTTTTACAAGTACACGATACATATTATAATGTGTGTATAAACATATATTTACTGCATTCTGCCATTTTATCTATGAACATTGCATCAAATTTGGGGGGAAAAAATTCATTCCCTGTTCCGAAGGAAGAGTTCTAAAACTCTTCTGTATATTCCACTGTATGGTCATCCTGCTGAGCGTTTCAGAGATTTCAGCAGTAACTTGATAGGGTGCTTTTTGTATGAGCAGCTCAAAGATCAGTAAGGCGACCTAGTATGTATGACAAGATGAATATTAAATCTGTTAGTGCCGAGTGTCTCATTTCCCAGGGCTGGAGCAAAACTGTTTCTGATACTTTACTGAAAAATCTCTTAAAATCTCCTTTGTGATCTGGTCTAGATCACGGTGAGGTCAATGGTGGGATTCCAAAGTGACTTACCGGGTCTGAGTCTTTGGTAGTGAAAAGCTAAAACCTCCAAAACCACAAGGAGACCTGAAGAATCTTTCTCCCCGGCTTCACTCTCAGAGCTCCATTTGCTGGCAAGCAGTTGCATTTATCAATCAGGAATTTTAGTACAAGCTCTAGGCATATATGCGGATTGGTTTTAAGAAGTCTTGCAAAGCCAAAGACATACTGCAACAACAAGGGTTTCCGAAGAAACATGGCCAAAGCACACTGACACTAACAGCCAACGAATTTTGGTGCAGCCTGGGTCCTCAAACAACCACCTCTGCCTCTGCCCGTGCTCCCGGCAGCACCACCGTTCCTGTGCCCCACACCAGACCCAAAGGCTGCCTGTGCAGCCACGCAGGGTATGTGAGGTCCTGCAAGGGCTTTTGTTGGAGTAGTTACCACGCGCAGAAGACCATGCTATCACACCTGCCACCAGGTCTCCCTAAGCCAGCTACGGGGGTGCCAGAGGTATTCCTGCCCCCAGTGCAGATTACCTTGAGCGTGCAGACACCGATGATGGCAGTCTCTCCTTGACTCTCTTCTGTCTCTCAAACTTCACCCTCCGCAGCCATCCCAGGGAGAATGCTTGTAGAGCACACTTCACCTTATGTATTTCCAAACACTTAGCAAAGACTGGCTAAATAACCTTCTCAAACACTTGTAAGCAAAGTAAACATTATTCATTTCTTTTAAGAACTGGTGTTATTCTGCATAAAAGAGTTTGCAGGATCAGAATTTCAGCGCTATCTTCCCTACTTCTTATCCTTCTGCCTTTCATCTCTACTTTCTCTGAGGTGCCCTCTAACAGCCCCCTGCAAAGGCAGAGATAAAAGGTTCAACCAACCTCTATTCCTGAGCTTCTGCTTCTAACAGGGCAGCACGCGCAGGCAAGCTGCCCTACAGACGTGCACAGATGAAGCGAGGTGGACCAAACATACACGACTTCTGATAGGTGCTCACTTTGCCTACCTTTGCTGTAGGGATTCTCTATTGAAGACCATTAAGGAGAGTAACTTCAGAGAAACCACTGGGTGTCACACAGGGCAGGCTGGTGAAAGCTCTTGCTCAGGACCCAGCAGGCATCCAACCTGTTAGGCTGTATAAGCAGGGGTTGAAACAAATTCAAGTAAGTTTCTGGGAGTAATAATTGTCCTACGCTTAAAATAGTTAATATAAGCAGCAGCAAAGCTCCTTTATGGAACCAAACAGCTGAAACAACAGCAATCTCCATCCCAAACACAGTCACGTTTTATGACCCAAAGGAAAGGCAAGCTCTGGAGGGGATTTCACTGACATTGTTCACGAGCGCTTTTGTGTCTGTAGGAGATGAAGGAAATACCAGAGCAGCTGGAGAAGAGGAAAACAGCAGACTCAGAAGCATGTTAGTGTCCAGAGAACAAGCCAACAGAGAGAGTGTTTAGGACCAGCGCTGGCTCGATGAGGTGATGAAGAAGTTGTTGTTGGCTAGACAAAATGTTATTGAAGCCCGAGGTGTAACAGCTGTCCTTCATTTCAGATAGCCGTAAAGAAGCAGTTACAGTCACTTATGAAACTGTAGCAGTCTCCAAATCAAACCCAAGGAACATGTCATCACCCAAAAGCAAAGGCGAGTGCCTGGCCATTCAGGAATGTGAATTGTGTAGATACAAAGGTTTGGTAGGGTGAGGAGAGGGAAGCAAAGGACTTACTGAGACGGAGCAGAAGTCAAGCACAAAGTGCAGAAAGAGGGAGCGAGATTATTTGCCAGAGTTCGAGGCGTGGGCTCAAGGTGTGGGCTATGAAAATATCTCTTACACTTTTATTTCTTTGTGTTCAGGAAGATTAGACTTTATCAGCCTTCAAAACTATGCAAATTTGTATGGAAGATGCTCCCAGTGCATTCAGTTTTTCCTTCTCTCTAGAAAAATCTCACTTTTTTTAGCCAGCTGCTTGAATCCAAAGGAGGAACCGTGTGCATTATTCAGAGTACGCTGGCTGGGTGCTCATGTTTTCTCTTGCTCTTGAGCCTAATAAGGCACCGCTCTATGACACTGAACACAGAGAATGCAGAAATATGGATCAGCATGATATCTCACTCTGGGATATTGTAGAACTGCAGAGACCCACAGTAAACTTAAAGACACACAAATATTTATTTCACATCTTCAAAGTCTTCCCTCTACTTGAGACCTGAGGAATCTGTAGAAAGTTTCCAGTGAAGTCAGTTGCTCATTAACAGCAGAAAGCAGTATGCTCCAAAAGAAAGCAAAAAAAAGTCCATATCTAGATCATCCCCAAGAGATTATCTTCTTTCAGGTACAGAGACAGAGGAAAACTCTGCAGAAGACATTGTGGAAATGAAAATCTCATCTCCCAGCTGCTGCCATGTGCTCCACTTCAGCATCTCAACCAGTGGCATAAAAGACTTCATGATCAAATACTTTCGATATCTCCCTTTATTTTCTCCTAGGAGTCTGAGTGGGTTTGCTGGGAGACTTCAAATGGAGTTCTGCGGGATTTGGATCAGGCACTCACGGGAAGGGCTGAGGAAAGGATCTTGGCGGTTTCAGTGTATAAGCACTAGGATGGTAGTCAGAACAGCCAGGAAATGAAATGGGGTAATGATGCACCTAATAACTTACTGAAAATTCTGCAATAGGGAATAGAGCCAAAATCTCAGTAGAGATGTGATTCCTTATTTCAAAACAGAGCAAGAAGCCTCTTGGCAAACTTCCCAAATGCAAGGTGTGCAGCTGAAAGCATTATTTCCAAACAATTCCATTCCAGAAGTACAGATTGAATGGAGATTATCACAGCTACCCCCAGGGCATGACTAACCAGGACCGGTGAGGTAGATCAAGCTGGTGAATTGCTCTAAAGACTGACATTTCAATAGCGCATTGTGTGATAAGGGCCAGATCCTCAGCTGGTGTTGGCAAGGGCGGCTCCCGGGACATCAATGGAGTTGTGTCATTTTATGCCAGGGGAGAATCTGGCCCGTGGTATGCACGCAGAGATGATTCATAGTTTAATACCAGGTAACACAAGGCACTGTCAGAAAGACTTTAAACTAATATACTGCGATAATCTAATCTTGTTGTCTCAAATACAAACCACTTCATCAGCCTCAGATTAAGTCAGTATGGGCTACATCTTCCCAGCCCTTTAAGAGGAAAAATGCAGTAATTTACCATCTGGTTATAATGTGAGGGTCACATGGAAAGAACAAAAGTCTCTCAATATATATAATTTCTCCTATTCTAAAAGTTTTGGGAAATGACGCTACTGTCAAAAACTATTTGTAAGAAAGGTACAATGAGGGGGAATGAAGAAATAGTCATTATTCCTCAGTTCAGTAAGCTTACATGGTTCACAAAGTAGGGTAAAAGTTTTGCCAGAATATTGCTATTGTTCGGCCTCTGATACATTGCCATTTCTAATATTGCTTCATTCACTTTTTCATTTCACATCTTTCGTACAAGCTTGGAAGTCAATGCCACAAGTCAGTCTGTAGCTGTTGGGGTCAAACCAGAACCCTGGGATATTTGGCCTCTTCCTTTTGTGCAATCCTACATTGTGCAAGAATCCCTGTCCTCCCAACTTCAGTAACTAAAATTTTGGGGTGACTTTCACATCTTAATACCTTTCTCAGATTATAGTCATATAGTGGAAGGTTATTTTTCTTTATCACTGGGAGAATCTTTTTTTCAGAATTTCTGTTTTGAAGACATCTAGAGCAGATATATTATTTCAAACTCTTTCTGATAAACCTCTAAATGAGCTAGATAATACCCATAAAATTAATAAAAGTTAGCTGGAAAAAGGAGTAAAATAAGATAAGCTTCAGGTGGTTAACACAAAGTAACAGGGTTGCAGGGAAACATGTAGATTTTGCTTAGACAATAGGAACAACTTTCTTAATATTTATCTAAGTTTAACATAATCTAAAAATTACTCCTCTGTTACGTTGGACTTATCTATAACCAAATGTGTAAAAATTCAAAGCAACCATGTATGGCAACGGCTGTTGATAAGACTTTTAAGCAGATGCCATATTCCACCAAAGCTAATGAGTGCCCTTTGCTTGATCTCATTTGTCTTTGGGATGCTCCACTTACCTTTTAATCAAAATCTTGTAGTCATAATTGAGCTGTCTTGGTATTGGAAGCATTAAAGGTGTGTCAAGACACTTTCCTACTAATCCAGGAAGGGACAGTCTTATCTGAATCCCAGAGACGCTTAATGGTTTATGGGACATGACTTTACTCTAGGTGTCATCTTTTAAATAGCAAGTAAAATTAAGGTCTGGCCATTTGTGATTATAAAAGATCATTAATTTCATTAAGAATTGAGGTGCTCAATTCCCTTGCATCTAATTGAATTGTGCTTAAGTTACATTTCTTTGTTTTTCTATTATTTCCTGCAAAAGAGTGATTTAGTCTGATATTTCAACTGGAGATTAAACAATGGGGTGTAGTAGCTGTAAAATGGACAGTCTTAAACCCATGTACACATCTTGTACAGCACTTGATTTATAAGGGTTTCTTTGAAATCCCTTATTTGTTTCTCTGTGATTATGCTGGCTTAATCATGCACCACATGATACAGGATATATTATGTATATGTACATACATTCCTATATATGTAACATATAATTCATCATATGTTCATCGTTCATCAAGAATAAGACAAGATGTTCAGAGTGGGTCCAGTCTTTGCTACTCACATTGATAGCTGCATCCATTTTGTTCTTTGAAACATCCAGATAATGAACCTGTAAACTGAAACAGATAGATCCTAAGTTAAGGGACAAGCTATGAAAATATTCCTCAGCAACTACACGTGAATCTCTAAGAAAGAAATAAAATCTTTAATAAATAAATAGTAATTATAAATAACATTTTTTTACATAATATTTCATCTTTCTCAGTCACAAGAAAAAACATTTTTTAGGCACAAGAGAAAACCATCGTGAAGGATTTTTTAAAATAATAGACTACTACTTCTAGGAAGTAGCGCTTGCTCAAATTTGTTCCATTTTTGAACTTGTAACCTTTGTAGCGATGAATGCAGTGATATATAACAGACTGATCTGGCAACCCTAACTCATGTGAGTCAAAGGGACCACTTGCATGAGTCGAGACTGCTTCTTCAGGCCCTTAGTGCCTCAGTTTAGTAACCTGAGGAGAATGTCCTTTATATTCCACCTAGGGAAACGTAGAGTATGTGCAGGTGTGCTCTTCCAGGATAAAAAAAGCAGTAAATAATTCTGACAAGATAAAGCCAGAGATAAAATTGTGAGTTCTGTTCTGATTTGTGCAGTCATCAGATATCTTAATTTTATCATGGAAAGAGTTGAATATGTGAGTATAAACTGGTTTTAATTGCAGGTTAACTGATTGTACTGTCTTTGACTTTGACATTTTAAAAAAATGGAAGACAAATGTATACAATTATCTCCAGAATTAGTAAAAAGATTTAGACGTGAGGTTGAATTCTGGCTTGTTATGTGCTGAGATCATTTTTTCTACGGTTACCAAGAACTTTTCTGCATTTAGAGTGACTAAATCACTCACAATCAATTTGTCGTCCAGATTTTGAACTCCTTCCTCAATACAGACTCTAAGAAATCAAGATGAATTTTGATTTAATGATTACTGAATAAAGGCAGCGTACAAAGGGTTTGTCACAGGATTTGTTTCTATTTGAAGAAATACCTGTAACAACAGCCTTTAATACTTTTAATATACAGGTATCATAGAATCATAGAATGGTTAGAGTTAGAAGGGACCTTGAAGAGCATCTAGTTCCAACCCCCCTGCCATGGGCAGGGACACCTCCCACTAGATCAGGTTGCTCAAAGCTCCATCCAGACTGGCCTTGAACACTTCCACGGACGGGGCATCTACAACTTCTCTGGGCAACCACTTCCTGTGCCTGACCACCCTCACAGTAAAGAAATTTCTTCCTATTATCTAATCTAAATCTACCCTCTTCCAGTTTAAAGCTGTTACCTCTCATCCTATCACCACACTCCCTGATCAAGAGTCCCTCCCCATCTCTCCTGTAAGCCCCCTTTAGGTACTGGAAGGCTGATAAAAAGTCTCCCCAGAGCCTTCTCTTCTCCAGGCTGAACAACCCCAACTCTCTCAGTGTCTTCACAGGAGAGGTGCTCCAGCCCTCTGATTGTCTTTGTGGCCCTCCTCAGGACTCACTCCAACAGGTCCATGTCTTTCCTGTGCTGAGGGCTCCAGAGCTGGACGCAGTACTCCAGGTGGGGTCTCACAAGAGCAGAGTAGAGGGGCAGAATCACCTCCCTTGACCTGCTGGCCACATTTCTTTTGATGCAGCCCAGGATATGGTTGGCTTTCTGGGCTGCGAGCGCACATTGCCGGCTCACGTTGAGCTTCCCATCAACCAACAGCCCCAAGTCCTTCTCCTCAGGGCTGCTCTCAATCCATTCTCTGCCCAGCCTGTATTTGTGCTTGGGATTGCCGTGACCCAGGTGCAGGACCTTGCACTTGGCCTTGTTTAACTTCATGAGATTTGCATGGGCCCTCCTCTCCAGCCTGTCCAGGTCCCTCTGGATGGCATCCCTTCCCTCCAGCATGTCGACTGCACCACACAACTTGGTGTCGTCAGCAAACCTGTTGAGGGTGCACTCAATCCCACTGTCAGATTTCATGTAAATCAAGGTGAAATGTGCCAATTTACTTATATAGAGGAGTAAAATAGCTTTTATTATTGGGTAGTTGAGTAGGATATTCCCAGTCTTCCACTGTGATAGTCTTAAGCATGTTCATAACAGTAACCTTTTCTACTCAACGACAAACTTGTTTCCTTCAGTCATTGCCATGCAACAAGCACTCTATTACACATTTCAAGAAGACAGTTTGGGATCTGGCAGCTGGCATGGCGCTCGTAGTAAATCTGGCACACAATAGCACTGAGATCATTACTGCGAGTAAATCCATCCATTGAAACTGAAGTTGGAGAAGCTTTTGGACAGATACCACAAGCTGAGTAAGGAGCAAGGAGGACTCAGCCATAGGAAGGTGATGTGGGTTTTTTGCACACCCATAATCATAAAGAAATATCCAGTTTATTTCAAATGCCTGAAACCAAGACTAGATATCATTATTATGAAAAATATATCCTAGAAAGTGGACTGCAATGTATAGCATTTATAAACAGATGAGATCTCACCTTGCTCTTTTTCCTAGGTGATATCGCTTAACTGCCTGTGATGAGGAGTTCCTCCCAATAGCTATCTACCTGATTTCAGCAAATCTAATACCTGGTGCGATTCACTCCGTTAGCCCATACTGGTCAGGCAACCGTTTCTCCAGTGTATGGCCTGGATGCCATGAGGTTGCGATACCTCTCCTAACCATTTCATTTTTCTCAGTACAATTAATCATATGTTTCCAGGTATCCCCTAATTGCAGTCCTATAAGGCTGCACGATCAGATTCCTGTTAGACTCCACATGAAACTTGATATTCTTCAAATATTCCGCTTCCATGTCTGTTTGGATTGTGTCAGTACTCTGGTAGTATTCATAAGCAAATATGATTGTAATTTAGGCCTCCTCTCGTCATTGATGCATGAGAGATTTACAAGCATTAATAGGAGTTAGGATGTAAATCCCTTGCTCGACAATAGCAGAGAATAACCCCCTTCATATAGATTCTGATGACCTATGAACTAAGGGTCAAGTGGGCCACGCTACAAATTATCTGACAGCAACAGATGCCAAAGCCTTGGGAGGTGAAAAAAAATAACAAAAAACTGAGGACTACGAAATGCTCAGTGCATTTCCACAAAGAAAAAGCAACAACAGCTACTCCTATAACTTCATGCATCAGCCAGTGACATGGCCACAAATTATAGAGAAGCAAAACAAAGATTCGTTCTTGCCTGGCAGCAAACTTCCTTCTTCTTCCAAAAACATACAAAAGCAGCTCCAAAATAGTCATCACAATTAATTACCTACCCAAACTGAGGGTTGTGCAATAAATCTTTAAAGTTTTCAAGTGTGTTTTCAGTGTAAGGGAACGTTTGGAGAGCCAAGCAGCAGAAACCACAAAGTATGTCAATTCTGCAAATAAATGATGTTTTCATAACTCTGAGATAATCAGATTAGTTCTCCACTCCTTTGCCTCAAGTTTTATACCTGTCTAACTCCATTGATTTCAATAGGGGTTTAATCTACACCACATCAGGTCTATATCAGTCCTACATCAGCTGTAAATTGATCTACAGCAGTTGTAAGTTAGAGGAGGATCACACCCGGTGTAATAGTTCACAGGCCTTACGGTCTGTTTTCACATCTGCCTTCGTATTTTATTTTGAAATCTCTTTTGGCTGTTGTAGGTTTTTTCTGTCGTCCCACAGGTGTGCAAGGTCCTGTGCATGCAGGGAGGAGATACAGGTCTGAACCACGGCACTGCAGACCATTTCGGCTTTTATTTTCCAACCTCCTTAAAAATATTTTAATTTTTTGAACTGGACACTATTTTTGCCCAGAGAGTGGTGAAAGCCCAAAATCCTGCAAAGATTTTCACACTTGTGAAATGTTGCCGATGAGCTCTCTGTGGGCCCAACACTTGACATTAAAGGAAGCCCAAAGAGAAGTCCTGGTGGAGTTTGGGCTGTGTTGGGACAAGGGTGGAAAGGAAGATAAGAAAAGCATTTCCAAAACAGACATTTCATATATGACCACCCTCACTGCGGGGAGGAATGTCCCCAGAATCTGCATTTTACTCAATATAACAGGAGCCATTTCAAATTTTAATTCAATGAAGTGACTTTTTATCAGCCGGTGGGACCAGGCCCATCACTACCAGATTCATCGATGCACAGTAATGATGCCTCAAATCAGAGCATAAGGAACTGCAGCGTTTGTACCTATTCCATAATTTGTTGAAAAATTGAGCATTTATGAAGCTAAGGGCAGCATGATAAGGTATTGAAAAGATGCAAGGTGTCATTGGTTCTCAATTATTTGAAGATGATTCGTTTGGCAGAAACTTGCTGTGAAATTGCAGCTGGCAAAGGAGGGTCTAGGTCCTGAGCCACCAGCTTAGCTACTGAGCAAAACTCAGTAGCATTTGTTCTCTAAACCCTTTTCTTGTGCTTGCAAACCCCTGTGCAGGGAGTTTGAACAATATGACCCCACCAGATGCCCCTTCCTCTCAAACTCCAAGTCTGCAATTCTATTAACTCAGGTTTGGGTTTGAGACTGTTTTGTCAGCCCCAAAACAAACACCTTTGTTTCACGGTATGTTAAATGCAACATTAATTAAAAGATCATAATCATTGCTCCCCTTTTCCCATGGAACCCTTAGACAAGAAGCAGCGATCTGTGCCTGCCCTTTGTGTAATTTATGCAGGTAACTGAGAGGATACCTATCTTGCCTGGGTATTGCTTAGAATCACAGTTTATCGGCTTGGGTTAGGAGCACGGCAGAGACACCAGTCTGGGATGGGGCAGAGGTATAAACCGATAGGCAGAACGCACCGCAGGGGATAAACAAGGGGGAAAACCAACAAGGACACAGGAACAAACACGGCATGACGGAAAACCCTTCGTGAGGTTTTAAAGAAAAAATGAGTGCATCCCGTTAAATCTGTTTGCAGACATCTATACAACAACTGAAGATGTCATCTTCCATTTCATTTTAGTCTTTTTGTTCTCGAGGCTGCCATCAGCCTTGTTTTCCCTGCAGACGCTCTTGAAAACAAGATGCCAGATCTCAAGGGGCTTTCTGTTTTAGAACAAAATTTACAAATAAATGAAGGACTGTAAAATATTTCAGCGGAAGGGAAATGAATAAATTACAGCAGCTCTGACCTGCTACTGTTTTTTGTTTGTATTTGTTCAGAGATTAGTGGCAGGGGAAGCTGGAAATTATTCTGTGCAGCCATTCTATTTCATGCGAGATAACACGCATTTAAAATTATGCCATCATCTTTCTTGTACTAATGTAGGGTTAATTGAAAAGCCCATTTTTTCTTCTGTTTTTAAAAGGGTTGTATAAAGATCTGGACTGGGTTCACAGTGTTGCCAGAAACGTTAGTGGCAGATTTCACTTTTTCAGAGTTCATAAATCCTATGGTTGCCCTGGAAAATGTTCTGGTAGCCCATGTTGCACCTGAATCAACAGTAGGATTTTATGTGGCAGAAGCAGGTCTTCAAGGTGGAAGAAGACTCTTCCAAGGCGTTTCATATGTTGTGCACATTTACAGATGCTGTGGAGAACGCAGCAGGAGCAGCTAGTGAACCGCCATCAGTTTTCTATACAATAACATGGGTGTTCAAAAACTGCTAGCCATTTTCACTTAGCCAATTTTGGTACAAGCTGAAATTATATTGCCCAATACAGTTTGGCAGAAACAGTCATTTGGTTGTGCAGGCATAAAGTATTTGACTTTTCCAGGGTTTTATGGAATGAGGAGTGTGAACACGACTTCAGTTTCTTCTTTACTTTCAAGGAAGGAAACAAATCTCCAGTCATTAAAACTGTGTAAAAGTCCCTCTCCAAAGCAAACCCGTTGACATTTGAAGTAAGCAGTAAAGACACCCCTGTTTGAACAATTGGAAGAGTTCCAGGAATTACATGTATGTCTCGTCTAACACAAACGCTTGTTTTCCGTTGAATAATATCCAATGACTTTTGCAGAATTTGAACCAAACCTTATGTTCAGTACAGTGTAAATATCAGCAACATCATACGTCAGAACCCTATGCATTTTCAGTGACCAATGAAATGTATATTATAGAATCATAGAATCATAGAACAGTTTAGGTTGGAAGGGACCTTAAAGACCATCTAGTTCCAACCCCCCTGCCATGGGCAGGGATACCTCCCACTAGACCAGGTTGCTCAAAGCCCCATCCAGCCTGGCCTTGAACACCTCCAGGGATGGGTCATCCACAGCTTCCCTGAGAAACCTGTTCCAGTGCCTCACCACCCTCAGAGTAAAGAATTTCTTCCTAATAACTGTTCTAAATCTACCCTCTTCCAGTTTGCATTGGCAATGGAGACTAAAATTGGATAGCAAAGAACGGCAGTCAATGCCAGTTTATTGGAGTACTGGTTAGAAATGAGCCAGCCTGGAGTTATCATCTAAATACCTGTACATATGCATGAATACAAATATATATGAATGTATATTTATGTATTGACTACATAAACACATATATGTATGCATGTATCTAAATACATAAATAAGTATTTGTATGAAAGCAGAGGCATGTGTGGAAACAAAACATTGAAAGGGAAATCAAAGTAACCTGTATGTTATTTGGAATTATGGAGAATCTAGGAAAAACAAATCTGGTAGGACGAATTAAAAAGAACAGGAGAAATAGTTCTGTGTGTACACTAACATTAAAAAAAAATTCACATAAATTGATAAAAAAAGAAAATAGAGGGTTTGGAGTGGAAGCCAGGCCAAATCCAATTAATTTGGTTCTTTTATTGAAATCCAGAGCAACTCCCTTAAGTTTGGCTAAGAATAAAATGGAGTGCTTTAATAGCAGCTCAAGACAGGAATGGAAACAATCTCTTTTAAAAAAGAAAAAAAAAAAGATGGTAGAGGCAAAATTGCTAGAACGTCAAGTTACATATTGGAATTAATCTATAGGAGGTTTGGTTCTCATTAACCCTGAAAACCAAAGAGGCAGAGCGGACTTGCTGACTTACAACTAGTCCTTTTCTGGCCGAAGGTCCTGCGCTGTGAAGAGCAGAGTATGTGCCAAGGCCAGGAGCCAGCAATACCCGTCTTTGCAAGGACAGGTAAGATGCAGAGCACATTTCACTGAGCAAGACTCTCCATCGCTGCCTCACACAGAGCCGTGTCCTTGTGCTGCAGAGGAGCCGAGTGGTGCTGGGAAGCAGGACTGAGAAGATAACCCAAGGCTGCAGGCTGACCAGGTCTTGCCTTAAAGGTATGCCAGTCTACCTTGTGTTTCTTGTGCATGCCTAAAGAGTTATAGCAGATAATACATTAATCATATGCACTCCCATGCCATATAAACATACTGTCAGTATAGGCTGGGACCATTTGCTGTCCCTTGAGTACAGGTGAATATCAGCTAGGACTTGGCAAGCAAACGCTAACGTCTTAGGGTTTAGCAAACTGGAAAGCTGATCCGGTTCTTTCATCTGACGTTAGTTGATTTAGATCTCATCTAACACACTCAAACCTTGCCTTTTTAAAAGTATCGTGCACATCAGTTGAAGAACAGCAAACCTTGAATGGATATCCCTTTCCATCAATTACAAAGAGACCTAAGAAATATTTTAAAGGTTGAAAATGTATTTTAAATAATCTCTCGGACATCCCATTGGCCCTCGTTATAAGCACATAGGTTCCAATAACAGTAACTGGTGCACCTACCTACAAGTGTGAGACCCACTTCCACCACTTCAAGTGATGATTAATTTCGCTCATATTTGTAACATTTCTCTTTGCAAGTTTGACATTTCATAAGATAAAGTGGAAGGTGTTTATTGTTTAGTGAGTCTTGTTAAATAGATTAAAATGGGAAGTAAAGGCTTAAGTCCTTTCATGTAGCATAGATTCAGTTCAGACTGGTTTAGATCCTGTACACTTAAATCTGCTAAACATACAGAAAAATACATATGTTTATAGAGAAGCAAAATTTTCTGTCAGTGAAAAGCCTGCCAGAAACAAGTCAGTTCAGGCAAAGATACATGTGCATACTTTGCCTAGGAGAAATATTCTTGTCACATAAAAATCCCACCATTAATCAAAAATCACATTATAGCTTCTGGAATGAAGTTTCCTTTACTACTCTTTAATAATAAGCCTAAGATAAGATAAAATTGGTAATTGTACCTTCTCTTCTGATAGAAGATAATACTAAAGTGGTATAGAAATTTGAGTTACAAGAATATATTCACCCTGCTAATAGGCTTCCATTATGTAGTCTTTACTGATTTATTCATTACACATTTTCTCCACATATAGAAAAATTTAATTGAAAGTTACTTATTACATTGTTACAAAATGTTAACTAGAAAGTTTTCTTTAATCAAATGATCATTAATGCTAGGAGAGCTAGTTTATTTCAATAGCGCATTTATCAGGAGCAAGAATAACACAGGCATTACCAACAATAGTTTTACAGCGCTGTTTATTATGTGAACACTTTCAGGGACTAAAGAGATGCCGTTGCAGCTTGCTGGGATAGCATAATACTTTATTTATATTTATGACTTTTCTTAATCAAAGTTTTAATGACATACGAAATGCAGGCAAGGTATCTAGTATGGTGACTTATCAAAGGAATGACATTACCAAGGGTGGAAAGAGTTTGTGAAGTCAGATTCTGCCATGTGCGTGTCCCACAGAAGTAGGTGGAAGACAAACATTCACACAATCGCGGGCAGAAAAGCAACTTGGCATCACATTCTCCAGCAAAGAAAGCAAGAGAGGGGAAAGTACACTCAAATCTGTAGCTGTATCTGAGTCACTTTTGCAAATTTTGCATTCCCTGAAGGTGAGTTTTTATACCTCTCTGGTACTACTGCATCCCCTAGCTCTAATGTCACCCACAGCCTTGGGAGAACTGAGGGCTCTTCTTCTGACTGGACTGGTATCCCATTTTCTGAAGTCCTGCACAAGCAGAAAACAAAAAGAAATCTTTTGTCCTGAAGGCAAAAGAAGGACAATGCACAAGAAATACTCACAGGTGGACACACTAAGGCAAAGGAAAATCTCCAGGCAGGCCACGGTGTAAGTGCACACAGCAGAGATTCCAATCCTGTCGTATGAAGCATTTTTTTTGAATGAATTTTAGCTTTTAAATGGATATCAAATTTACCAAAAAGCATGTAGGATAGTCCCATTGCACACCAGATTTAATTTTCTCCAGCCAGTCCACCACCCGATGGCTCCCACTGCTGCCACTGAACATCTAAAGAAGATAAGTACAGACCTGTGCTCTTGCGTAGTTGCTATGGACTGACAGAAACAGCCCATCTATAGAGTATAGCACCCTCCTTGAGTTTTTAAAACATGTTTGCAAATATTTCCTGTATTTAACAATAACCATAACTACGCTGTAAACATCTCTCTTACTTCTGATGGCACACTGCTCAAGAACTGCAGTAAACTGAGTCATTAGGCACATTCATAAACTCTGTGGCTGGCAGAACCTAAATCTGACTCAGACTCAACTGTTAGTGTTTGTTTCCACGGTAAATTTGGTGCAAATCACAGAACCACAGAGTAGCTGGGAGCAGCTACTGGAAGAAGTCTGGAGAAATACCCTGGCTAATTAAGGCACACGAATAAATGAGAAAAATACTCACTGTAAGTTTAGAGACATTGACCTACACGTTAATTTAAAATAAAGGTACACCTCATGCCCCTTGTTACTTTATATCAACCCTGAGATGAAGATACTGCTGCCCTTTAGTCTCTGTTAACTATTCTGGGACCACAGAACCAGTGATTTGAAATATATGTATGCTATAATGATATGGACACGTGCATTGAAATCTCCAAGCAATTTGCCATGGCCTATGAAACAGTCACTCTGGGTCACCTCCAGTTTGAGTTGTAGCTGAGCGGATATTAATTGATGGTGCAAAAGTCCTATGCGAACCTTACAAAATGGTCTTTCAGTAACTGTGGTAACTAAGTATGGTGACACCCGGTGCCTCTCATCACTGTGGCACAGTGCCATCCCCAGCATCAGCCACAGCTGTACGGAGTTGTCTCCCTGCTGCATCAAACACTGGTTGGATGGCCAGGCCCAGAGAGTGGTGGTGAATGGAGTTAAATCCAGTTGGCGGCCGGTCACAAGTGGTGTTCAGCGGAGCTCAATGTTGGGGCCATTTCTGTTTAATACCTTAATAAATGATCTTGACGAGGGGATTAAGAGCACCCTCTGTAAGTCTGCAGACAACACCAAGTTAGGTGGGAGTGTTGATCTGCTTGAGGGTAGGAGGGCTCTTCAGGGGAACCTGGACAGGCTGGATCGATGGGCCAAGGCCAATAGTATGAGCTTCAACAAGGCCAAGTGTGAGTTCTGCACTTGGGCCACAACAACCCCATGCAGCAGCACTACAGGCTTGGGGAGGAGTGGCTGGAAAGCTGCCCAGCAGAAATGGACCTGGGGGTGTTGATTGACAGCCGGCTGAACATGAGCTAGCAGTGTGCCCACATGGCCAAGACCAACAGCATCCTGGCCTGTATCAGGAATAGTGTAGCCAGCAGGGCTAGGGAAGTGATCATCCCACTGTACTCGGCACTGGTGATGCTGCACCTTGAGTACTGTGTTCAGTTTTGGGTTCCGCAGTATTTTGAGGTGTTTGGAGAGGCATTGGAGAGGCCTCCAACATTGAGGTGTTGGAGAGGGTCCAGCGAAGGGCAACAAAGCTGATGAAGGGTCTTGAGAATAAGTCTTATGAGGAGCAGCTGAGGGACTTGGGGTTGTTTAGTCTGAAGGAAAGGAGGCTGAGGGGAGAACTTATTGCTCTCTACAACTACCTGAAAGGAGGTTGTAGAGAGGTGGGCATTGGTCTGTTCTCACAAGTTACAATCGATAGGACAAGAAGAAATGGTGTCAAGTTGTGCCAGGGGAGGTTTAGGTTAGACATGAGGAAAACCTTCTACACTGAAAGGGTTATCAAAGACTGGAACAAACTGCCCAGGGAAGTAAGTGGTTGAATCGCCATCCTTGGATGTATTTAAAAGCTGTCTAAATATGGTGCCCAGGGACATGGTTTAGAAGTGGGCCTGGTAGAGCTAGATAATGGTTGGACTTGATAATCTTAAAGGTTGTTTTCCAGCCGTAACGATTCTATGATTCTATGAAAATTGCAGTCTTGGCCTACCATTTCTCAGTGTGTTTTATGACATCTCCAGTGCACTCTGAGATAGGCAGACTAGTCTGATGGCGACACAGAAACACCATGTAGAAGACCCCAACGCAATGTAGGATTTGGTAGCCAAATTAACCTGCCCCCATGGAAATATGAATGACCTTAGGATGGGTTTATAAAAACTATACTAACACAAATTTGTTACTTACTTCATTTTCCTTAATTTGATGGTTTCCATCTTGAGCTCCTTGCAGCAAACAAACCTGAATGGTGGTAATTTCTGAAGCAGCTCATACTCTGTGTGACTTGGCTTCTAGCCTGGAGCTCTGCTTTGCAACCAGCCCAAGGAATCACGTAAGAAAACCACACACGCTCAGTGATGTTACTCAATATCTACGGAGGGTTATAATCGTTTAGATCAGCCAAATTCAGAATTGATGAGTAAGCATAGTTTAGGAGGCAAAGCCTTGCTCTGAGTTACACCCATCTGAAGCCAGTGAGCCGAGTTGCTTGCAAGTCGCGTTTATAATGGTGCCCCTTCAGAGCAGAAGTCAGCCCAGGGAGGCTAAGCAGGAATAATTTAAAACCCTTTCCAACCCCTCAAAGCCAAATTCTTCCTTGCCTTAGACCTCCGCTGATGTCAATAGACATGTTGAGACTGTAAATCAGGCCAGAAGTTGGCCCTTTTTTGGTCCAATTACCCCATAATAAACTCCCCGAGGACTACTGTACTGATGTGTAATTTGCATCCTTTCTCCTCTGAAATGGTATATTTATGTTTATAGATTGAGTTAGCAGTTCTAAGGGAGGGGAAAGGCTGCCTGAATCATTTACAAATGGGAAAATCCATATATTTGAAACTTGGTATGAAATATTTGCTTTTGGGCTGTAGCCTTGTATACTAAGCTGCAGTCTAGAGTAAATATTTACAGCCAAGTTGCAACAAGTTCTAAGGATATGTGATTTTCTGAGTGGAAACACTGACACATAAGGGTGCGACTTCCCCCCAGTAAAACACCAAGTTAATTGTAGGGTTTGTAAACATTATCAAGTATAATCTTGAAATTAGTTTTTAAATGTTCAGTAATGATTTTTAACCACGTATCAAGCAGCTGGGTTTGTGTCTGATTCCCAAGTTCTTAAACAGACAACTGTTTTCCTTTTAGTGACTTTGTCAGGCTTAACTTGGGATTAATTTGACTGCAGGTGTCAGATAAGCACAGTATTTTAGCAGCACTACCGAGAACCATGTGGACAAAAGGCAGAAGCATGAAGGCACGTTGGTCAAAACTTTGAAAGATTGATGGAAGTGAGTTATGCTGCTTAAATATCTTTGTCTGTCCAGAAAAGCTAAACTTGCAAGTGGGGTACAAGGTATGCCGCGGCTATCATTTTGCCGTGTTCCCTGTTAACATAGGTAGCTGGTCAGACTTTTTTTAATCGCAATTTCTCTGTCGACATAAAATCTAGCAAGCAACCTTCATAAATCACGCAGTGACAGCTGGTGTGGTTGGCCAGTGCTAAACACAACTGGACTCTTCTTTTTAAGCCTTTGCTTCTTAGGTCGCCTGCGTCAGCAGTACTCTTCAACAAACATCTGTAGTTCATCTTATCGTTTGAAGAAATATATGAGTTTCTCCATTGGTGTGTTTTTTTTAGCTTCAGCTTCTTGATTTGTTTGAACACCATCTGCTACATATAAAATTCAGAGAATTTGTGAAATGTGCATGCAGTGAGAAAATTTTAATTGTATTAACCTTTCTTTTTTGATCAAGATAACTTTTTGTATTCATCATCTCCTGATACGTTAAGTAAAGCAAATAGACACGCCTAATGTACTGCCCAGTTATTTTCTTTAAGGTCTTCTATCTTCATAATACATTAATAGTCCAGGTACAAGACCAGAATCTATTCCTTGCATCACTTAAGAGTTATTTTAATATAGTTTGAGTTACGCATCCAAAAATAGTTTAGCAGTTGTAATCTCTTTTACAGAAGATTTGCTCTTATCTTCTCACTCTGCACCTTCGTGTGTATTATTTGCGTCGTAAAATAAATTAATTGTTCCCAGAATTAATCACAAGAAGCCAAATAACTTTGCGAACGACTCCAGCTCTCCGCCAGAAGCGCAGGCTGAGCGGAACGTGTGTCATGGCATGAGATTGCCACAGGGTGGTAGAAGTAGTGCGGTTCCACATCCACACCAGCACCGAGAGAGAAGAAGAAAAACTTTCGAAAGGACGAAGGGGGAATCGCTTTCCAGTTCGTCTAAACAGAGGTATCAAAAATAAGGTTTAGCTCATGGTAAATCCAGATGGTTAAACATTTGACCCATATCTAATCCCTCTGCCAAGCGTGCACCACCACCATCACTGCTGTCATAACACAGCACATGCACTCAAAATCACTTCAGTTCCAAGAAGCAGCACACGATTTGGAGAAAATTAAATTTTAAAGCATGTTGCAGAAATAGAAAACACGGTCTTGACAACATGTTATGACTCCAGCTTTGAGAGCAGCGGTATTATATATACTAAAAGAATTCCTTGGGACTGCAGCTCGCTGCTGTTCTGTGCATTTTGTTATGATAATATCATACAAAACATCGAGTAGCGCTTTGATCTTAAAAGAGTATTTAGCTGAGACCTATTTATTGTACTTAATCATTTAATAAAAGGGCGGGGGCTTTGTTCACAAGAGGAGAAATGAATCACAAATAGAAATTCTGCCTCTCTTGTAAGCCCTATGCATAGTACTGACGAGTCCTATGGCGTATTGATTATTGCTGGTGAAATATAAAGGGGAAGGATCAAGTGACATATATGCAAACTAAATCCTTGGTTTGTGGCAATTACATTAATGCCACTGATGTTCAGATTTACCTTCAAGGGACGCTTAATTGAAACACAGAGGACTGCTCGTTTATATTAGAGNAAAAAAAAAAAAAGAAAGAAAGATAAAATATTAAAGTAGGAAACATAGCATGTGTTTTATATAAATATAATACATAACTTCCAAATACCTTCATGTTTTATGTTGGGATGAATGTAGTTATGTCCAACTAACAGACGAGGATGTGAGAGGAATATCGGACTCAAGACCTTCAGGGTACGGAACAAACTACATATTAAAAAATGGGCAAGGTTTATGTAGTATAGTATCATGTTTTAAACAGTTCATAAAAGAAGCCAAGTGACAACAGAACAGTGTGGATGATATAAAATAATGTAAACCTTCCTTCAAATATCAAGCAATTTTTTTTCTGCCTCAACTCACTTTCCACAATAGAGTGAGTGAAAAATCCATAGAGAATAAAACCAGTGATCCCTTTGAGCAAGGATACAAATTTACCTAGATATGTCAACCACACAGATTTATGGGACAAGGAGTTTTTCACCCTGAAGAAAGAAGCTTTCTTGTCAGTCATCTATAAAAAAAAAAGCTGAAAATAAAGCTCTCAGAGTTATTTTTATGTTTTAGGAATTGCAAGAAATTTCTGTTAGGGGTTGTTGGGGTTTTTTTGTGGCTTTTTTTCTTTAAGCTTTCCCATAGCCATGGAATAGTTCTCTTCATGGATGTATAAGAAACACTTGTGTTGTGCTGCTATTAATGGTATGATTTGTTAGTGTACTTTTATGTATGGAGTGTCTGCATCTGGTAAGGTCTACAACTGTACCTCCTTGACAGTGCCAGATGTTGTGAAGATAAAATACCTCCTGTCTGAGGAACTGCTGGAATCAGGCTCCATGATAGGTGTTCTTAATACAGTTTAAAAAGGCATCTGTCTTAAAATAATTTCAACATCTTACTTTTCTATTTATTGTTTTGTCAGATCTTTCTGGTTACTGGGGAAATATTTTAGTGCCCCTACTAACTTGATTTTTAACTTGCAGCTTCAGTTTGTCCCATGTTTTTTTTTATTATTATTATTATACTCTGAAGCCACTGCCCTAATGAAAGGGAGAAAATGGAGAAAAGGAAGAAAAAGTTTGTTGTGGGACTCAGCTGAGGTAGATCAGATTGGCCCAACCAAGCAAAAAAAATTGGTCAGCAGGTATTTTTAAACCAGGTTAGCCACAGAACAGCATGCAAAATAACGAGTCCAAATTTAGCCAAGATTTGTTCAAAACATCACTGTGAGTAGACAAGAGGGCTGATAGAAGGCAGGAGAAGAGCCCTGCTTCGCTATCATACCCCATAACTCACTGCATTGTCGACCTCTTAAAATAGTAATGATACTTGACCCTTATTAGTATTTCTGGGCAATACATGAGCTTGAGTTTCCTTGGGTGAAAGCTAATGCCTTAGACCACCCTTTAGACCACCATTCTATCTAGTTATAGTACATATTAATGTTATTCTTGGGTCATTTAACTTACTCTCAGCGAAGAGTGGAGAATGGTGCTAAGCTGTAAATCAGCTCTGTCCTGCAATGGATTCGTGCCATAACAGATCATCTCGAAAATTCCAGCCTTGCCTGACCATGGTAAAGAGATTATGGTATGTAAAAATTCTGCTAAACATAGCTTGTTTCATTTTTGTACTTCCCTGCTTGTCTGTCTAGCGAGGAAAGGTTAAGACCCGTTCTGGTGGACAGTGCATTGAGAAGGAGGATTGCTATAATAAAACCCCCAGGGCTAAAACTTTTACCATATGTGGTTAAACTCTCCATCCTTTCTAAAGGTGAGCTCAGCAGCGAGGAAATTATTAAACAAGGCCACCGATAGTGTGCATAAAAATTATTTTTTTTTTAGTCCTCAGGGAAAAAAAAAAATGAGTTCATAAATGTATTGTGCTTTAAAAGGTATCCTCTGAGTGCCAGTGTTCACACCCCAAATGACAGCCTGAAACGTTCAGTGGCATTAGTCCATTTAACTAAATCCTGATTACTTGAGATGAATTCATTTAAAAAGCAAATGCACTACTCCCTCAGCAAATGTTTCACTCTTTCTCAGAAGCATAAATATTTTTTCCACACTGTTCTGGCAAACAAATAATGTTTACCTTTAGCTTCCTAGGAAAGATTTACAGATAAGTCCCTAGTCTGTTTTGCAGATGTGCCTTGGTGAATTTAACAGTAATATATACTGTCATCACGGTTGTCTTCAAATCTTTGAAATCACTTTTGCCTTTTACAATACATATTTAATTGAATGTCTAGCTAGTAGATATGTATATGTATCTCGCATTTGTGGGTGGGCATGTGTGTGCCTAATACATATATTTAGCACTTAAACATGGTACGATGAGTGATTGAGAAATGCCTGAGAGAGAGATATTTTATACATGCACATACAGTTTGTAAACGCGTAATCTCCTGAAACGGCCAGCGACAGAGAGGAAAGTGGAGAGACATCTGCAAATTAACAAATCATCTATCTTTGAGGTCATTCACAAATTAGTTTTGCAGAATAAGATAGAACAAAAACGTAATTCTGACGAGCATTTGTTCTGGCTATTTATCACATAAAATTGTATAACAATATTAGACACAGGAATTTTTGCTCAGCTTATTCCTTACAGTATTACCATGATTTCACAACTTGCTGCAGATGTTTCATGCTGAATAATGCCCTTTGGTTGACATTTGTGCTCTTTCTGTCGAACTTTTAAGTAGCTGTGATGCATATATTCCATAGGAACACTATGGGGGGGATGAGGGGAAGGTAAATAAAAAACAAAACCCGTTTTAGAAAGGGAAACTTTAAAAATCTGTTCCCTTCATGCCTAAGTGGAGGAGTCTCCACATTTCATTTGCTATTTTTTAATAGCTACTTGTAATTTAAATTATTGCTCAGCAACACAGGCTTTTGAGGGAACGTGAATATTCTTGGGATTTAGTCTTTGAAAGTGTAAGCGTTCTCCTGCTGCAGTGAGGACGGCATGTCCCTCGCTTGAGCTATATACTAAAATCTATTTCGCATTGTACGTTTATTGCTAATTTTATTGCTTGAATGGAGCAAGCGGTTGTATTTATACCTCAAAAGGCTATTGTTGTTAAATTAATTGAACTGTTTCGAAGTTCCTTTTTCTCTGTTAATTATTTAAAAACAAAATCAAAAGTCTTAAAAGAGCAATTTACTTATGAACCAGGGCTAAAGACGATTTTATGTTAAGTAAAACACGAATTAATCTGCCACTACAAAATGAACCTCGTTCAAAAAAAATCATACAATCAGTATATTGATTCCCTCAACGCATATTTTTCATTTATTGGTATTATAAGATTATGCTTGAGCCTGCAGCAAAAAAAAAAAAAAAAGAGGGGGAAAAATTAAAACTGTGCACAAGAATAGAACCTTAGCTTAGTTTTATCCTGGCAAAATATTTTTTGAACTATGCTTTAATTTGGAATTTGTCACATTAATTCTAGAGTTTTAATTCATTTCTTTTCATGCTTGAAGCAGTATTACATTCTTATTTATATGTTTTTAGACAATTGCCCAAGAATTTTCAAGAATTTATACTAAATTCTGTGTAGAATATATGAAAATATATGTACTGAAAGCATAATATGTAAGCATTTTAATCAAATTAATGAATTTTTAATTTGTAAGGAGTGCTGCATGTTTGTGAATGTGTTCCAGCATGAAAGTTCAGTAGGCTTTGAACAAGTTTGTTAAGGATCAAATTCCCTACTGGCCCAACTCCACTGAAATCAGTGGAATTATTTCAGTGCAGAATTCAATTCTTCGTTACAGTGTGCATTTTTTCAAATGCTCAACAACCTCACGCATATCCTTCATTTCCTTATGTATACAGAATAGATTGCAAAATTATATTTAACTCTGCTGCAAAAAAAAAAAAGGGGGGGGAGGAGGAAAGAAAAATATTGTTTCTACTATTTTCTGAGGTTTTGGGGCCAGTTCACGTAAGACAAAATCCCCAGGAGGCTCAGCACATGTTCACTCTTAGGCCAGCATATCCAATACACCCTTTAGTCTTAGATTAAGGAATTAAAGCACTGCAAATGAATTTCACATCCAAAATCATTCAATTTGTCCCCTTTGTCTTCTAGAATCCTAAGCATGTGGGACCACACTAAGTATAGCAAAAATAGCTGCTGCTATAATCATAATTAGTACCTATTAGCCCTTCCTAGGTGCAAAACCCCAGTGATGAGAGCACAGCACGAGAACCTAGATAGAAGAGGATTTGAAATCTCTGTAGGACAGGATTGTTATTGCTGCCCTTGCAGGTTCACCAAATGCACAGTGAGTGAGAGGGAATTGCTGGGCTTGGGAACCAGATCCTACGTGCCTCTCCCATATACACAGAGATGTACAGACTGAGATCTTTTTTACCTCCTTGCTGAGGCATTTCTTCTTGTCCAAATACGCTTTCTGTAAAAACCTAAATATTTTAAAGGGGTAGCATTATTAATTTTTAATAGCTGAGGTATTAAAATCTGTTCATCAGGATGATGGAGAGATTTATCTTTTTTTCTTTGTCATAGAGCAGATAGCAGCTGTTTTACACAGGCTGGAACAGCTATTCAGTGACCAACTCAGTGTCTGAACTTTTTGCTGAATTATTTTGGTGTGCTCCTCTTTGCTAACACATACAGCTTAGGGGCAGATTTCAGCCTCCTTTCCATAATATCTATAAGTTACATGCAATTACAGATGTAAAAGATGTTGTCAATAAAATAAACAAACAATCAAAAATCTGACATGCAAATCTGACATGAAGCTTTTCTGCCCAACAGTATTTTGGAAAATGCCTGCTTTTAGCTCCGGGGTGAAAAAAAAAACCCACGTATATTTACATTAGCGAGCCGCGAGTCACATTTTCAGAAGCAACGATTCTAAATTGCGCCTGAAAAATCAGCGTGGACTTATATATTTCTGCATGGAAAAATACGCCTCTCTATAGAGGCAGCTTTGTGTCGAGCGTAATTCGCTGGGGCAGCACGTGGGCTGCCCGAGCAGCAGCAGTACAGCCTTGTTGAGATGGGACTGTGTGCATGAGCGGGCGTTGAGCAGGGGAGGTGGGTTAGAGCCCAACCTAACGGGGTCGCGCAGCCCGGCAGGACGGCGCAAGCCTTCAGCGGCCATCGATCCCCAGAAACAAAGGTCCCAGAAGCCTCCGTACGTTGGGGGGCAGACGGACCCCGTCCTCCCCCACCCCACCCCCGGCACAAGTTGCGCCGGGGAACGCGGGGCAGCGCTGACACGGAGCGGGGACCTTCCAGCTCCCCCCCTCCGCCCGGCGGGGTTGCAGCCACCGTGCATCAAAAGAAAAATCCCACCTCCCTGCCCAGGAGCAAACATTTGACCATTGCAAGTAGTTCTCAAAAATCGGAGGCTGTCATTTTGTTCAGGGCTTCACGTTATCCCTATTGACTTCAAGCATAAAATCAGGTGAGAGCCGGAGACAGCTCATAAAAGTGAAGTCACGTGCGGCGAGGAGAGTATAGATATCATAACCTACGTGTGAAGGAAAAGGGAATGAGGTTATGATCATTGTCTGAGGAGATCTGTTCAAACAATGTAATAGAAAGATGCCCCCTTTAAATAAACATTAAACTTTTGCTAGAGGGTTACAATTTACGGTTCCAGCATGATCTTTTGAGATGGTGTGAATACATTTAATATAAAGATGTCTATACAGCTTCCCAAACACAAGGCATATCTTGCACCACAAGCTCTGCGACTACTTTTTATTAATCAATAGCTCATAAGTATTCATTGAAAGATATGTTGGTATTCTACCCGCAAAACTTACCGGAGAATCGCCACAACCGTATTAAAATCAACATTTGCCTTTGAGCCTCTTCTTAAAAATGACAAACTAATGGGACTTTTAAAGGGATTTTTAATTTATTACAAGAGAAGAGTTTGGATAGATGCTACCAAACTTTGCACATAATTAACCCAGTGAAATCTGTTAAAAAAGCAAAGAAAAACTGTGATTCAACAGCCAGGTCCATCACACGCATATGCAAAGGAGACAAGGGAAACTTTACCTCCGAGTCTTCCCTTTGCAAAGAGCTGCCCAGCCCTGACCCTCACCCACAGCCTGCTCCTCCCACCCCAGCCCCTGCCCCTGCCGCTCATTTTCCATCGCTTATCCGAGGATGCAGGTTATCTGGTCACCTATTTTTCAAAGAAAAAATATTTTTTTTAACGGTGCAATCTTTTCTTTCTGCATGTGGAAACATTTTGATTACCATTAGAGAAATGACTACTCAAAGCCTAGATATAATTAAAAGACTGGATGTATTTTTAGATACACTGACTGGTCTACAAGCCTGAATATGAAAACATGTCATCTTCATTGGGATTTATTTTGCGGTTAAAATAATGCGCAACATTTTCTCCAGAGTCATCTCTGTTTAATTTATTGCCTGCAAAATAGATTAATTTCATTCCCAATTTTTAATAATATATTGCACAAGCCAAAAAAAAAAAAAAGTAGATACTGAAAGGGCAAAATAACTGACATGTTGCGTACAGACCTGGATACCAAGTTCTGAAAGCATGGACAGACTTAGACGATCGTGCTATATTAAACTCAGTAATTCACAATTCATACATATCTCTCAAGATACAAAAGTTATTACAGTGCCTATTTTTTAATAAAAAGATATGAAGGTAAATGGAGATGGAAGGCCAAAACTGTTAAAGGAATTATGGGAATTGACTGATCCTTTCTTGGCAGTCAGCTGAGGAAGAAAAGTGTCATCCACCCAAAATGAAATCCTCAAGCCTAATATCCCACTACTTGGGGATTTTCTGCCCCCCATTGCTAAACGTTGGCTCGGTATCCCGTAGAAAACAAGCCTCGTCAACAAGATGAAAGCCCCAGCCTCAGTGAAGGGTCTGCATAAGACCTCGGTTCAGCTCCCTCCATCCAAAGATGTTTAATTACTCACGTAAAACAGAGCCGCATGGGAAGAGGTGGGTGGGAGCAGCCCCGTCCCACCCTCTGGGCTCAGGAGCAAAACTCAGAGGTCCACACGCCCCCCGGGAGAGGAGGGAATTGAGATCTCCCTTCCCTGCCTCTACGTTTGGGCTAGTGATTAGAAAAACCCAACTAGACAAGCCATCCCTTGCTTCCTTATTTATTTCTTTTTCTTTCTCTCCCAACTCTCTCAAAAATCTCCATCAGACACTGCAAAATAATTCAATCTTAATCCTGAAGTCAGTGCGAGGTAACTAAAATGCGTTTTTTGGTTAATTTCCTCCTTTCAAAACCAGTTTGCTCTGACCTACTCAAGGCTGCCTAGCGCATGGTACTGGGCAGCTCTTCTAGTATGGAACACAAGACTTAGGAGGTGGTTTTCAGCCTTGCCCCACGCTTTCCCAAGCAGCTCCTCCTCCCAGGTGCTAAGCTTTCTGCTGCCCAACTCAATTTGGCTGCTGTGATGGATTTTTTCCACCGCCTCAGAGTACCGCTGCTACGAAAAGAGTCAACTGTGTCCCTTGTAACTTCAAATATCACAAGTGATCTCTGAAGGTGACTTACGCCAACAAGTGTGTTCCAGAGAGACACTCATTTGGCAGCACTGTATCCCCAATTAGACCGGGAAATTTTACCTCGGTCTTATCCTGTTTTCCACAGCGTTCTGTGTGCAGTTCATTGCAAAAGAGTGTCTTCATGCATTGGATATTCTCCATGTAGCTGCATTGTCCAAATGATTTGTTGCTTGAATGATGTATTTTCCCAATGGAATAAAATGAAAATATACGGTACCACAGTAATTGACATAGTCCAGGATTTTGCTGCATTGTCATGTATTATAACTGTATATTCCTATTCTGCCCATGCAACTTACTCTAACAGTAATGTTTTAAAAAAAAAGAAAGGAATGAAAAAAAGACTAGAGGGGGAAATCATGTGTATTAACCATTTTTCTGCTTCTTCATCTTATCCCCTAGACTTAGGAGCCTCAGTACCATGGTGGACACTCAGGTCAGGTCACTGTGTGGTAGTAAGTAGGGGCTTGGGGTCTTCAAGAACTCGCTATGAGCTGTGCTGATCTGCCCATGTGGCATATTTTGGCTCGGTGCACCCGGTGACTACCATCTGCTTTATTTAACTACATAGTAAGAATTTGGTTAAACCGAATACAACAAAATCCTGATGTGCATTATGGGTTATGCCTTTGGTTTGTTTGTTTCTTTACAGTTTGAACCAAACTTGTGGGAAGTGATTACGTTTTAACAGATAGATTTTTGGAGTAGGTTTTGGAGGGATTTGCAGAAATCTTTTAAGTGTGAATGTGATGTTGGCCACAAAATTCAGGCATGGGTCTGGATTTAAATTTTCCCAAAATGTGGGAGGTGGGCTATCGGTTTGGGTCTGGATCTCATTCAAGCTGAGCATGATTCAAGCTCCTTGTAACAGATGACTTCTTTCTCCTGGATTTCAGCAGCAGGCTTTAGTACATCTACCCTGGGTCTCCTGAACCAAACTCAACTTGAATCATGGTTTAATAATGACAGATGTCCTCTCGTAGCTAAGGTGCGGCCATCAAATGCAATGTTGTGTATTTGCACAACATTAGCACAGAAGATCTGACTTCATGACCAATGTATTGACCCAACACACTCTCTTCTTTCATGTAGAGTGAGGTCTTCTGCTTTCCTGTGAGACTGGATTTTGTATATACCAGAGCTGCCTGGAAAGCTGTTGTCATCTACAAAAAGACTGTAACGTTACCTTCCTTTTATTCACTCCTACCTCTTTTTCAAAAACAGAATCTTGCGGAAAAAAATTTCAGACTGAAAAAGTTCTTAAATCTGAAAAAACAGAGCTCTTTATTCCTGACCACTTAATGTAAACATACACTAACCTGTTTTGTGTTCTTTTAATATTTTTTTCATTCACAAGCGTATTGCTGAGAAGCCATCACATTAGCAGAAGCACAAAGACCGACATTTACTCACAAAAGAATCCCCACAGCATTGCACAACTCCCTTTGGGGCGCGTGGAGGAACCGCTGTCAGGAGCGTGCCATCCCCAACCCCATCCTCTCTTCAGCCCCCTACCTGAAACAGCTGCTGCCAGATGTGCCGAGTGCTTTGTGCTTTCTTTTGGGTTTTTTTTAACTTGCCTGCTAAAAGCTGGACACAGGTGCCTGACCTCGCGCGGGCCACAGTCGAGTCGTGGCAGGGGACCGGGTGCACCCTGTGCCTGGCACGGGCTCAGACCAGCAGCACAGAAGCAAACATCTCCATTAGCGCATTAGCTGCCCTATGAGTCAGGTAGTCCAGCCGGCAGCCTCTTCCCATAATTGTTTGTCCTCTGTAATTAATTAAAGATGAACTGGCAAATAAACCCCACGCTCCCAAGTTTTCAATGCGTTCAGCAGCCAGAGCTGGCAACTCTTCTCCACCAGCTCCCTAATAAATACCATCCATAGGAGTTTTGTGCGTAATTTCTGTGTAGGCTCAGCTCGGGCTGTACTTGCAATACAGCTTCCAGCTGTTCAGCTCCAATTTGTGCGACGAGCAAAAACTATTTATGAAGCTTCGGCAGCAGTTTATAAATAGTCACATGGTAAACAGTGGGTTGTGCTGTGTGCAAGAAAATTCAGCAGAGACGTCGCCACAGAGTATATCATTGCTTATTAGGAGCTAAAAGGGGCCTCAGAAATGTTTCCCAGCGTGGCAGCTTTCTGCAGATCGGTGCCCTCCCGCGCAGGCAGGACCACGGAGGATCTCCCTGCTGGGCTTCCCAGCGCCTGGGGTGGTACCCGGGGCTGGTGTGGGATGTGGAGCGAGGAGGAAAACCCGCATCCCATGGCCATGGCGTACAAGTCACTATGGCCACACGGGGAGACCCAGCGTGCCTGCAGAGCATCCCTGCCACCCAGTTTCACCCCTGGACCTGGAGGGGCCACCTCCATCCTGGTTCACTTGAGGAGCACGCGGCCCGTCCTACGCTGAGCTCATCCTGAGTGCGCCAGGAGGTTTCCTTCCTCCACAGCACCAGCTGTGTAAGGGACACTGAATTTAGACCACAAAATGTTGGGTTTTGTTGGGTTTTTTTTTGCATAGGCCGGCAAACAGCCATCATCTGGGAACAATGAGAGCTGTCAGGACGGGGGAAGGGAGACGGCCAAACTGCGAGCGCAAGGAAAGAAAGGAAACACTCCTCGGGAAAAATTTGCCCCTGAAAAAAAAAAAAACCAAACTTCATTAGCTGAAAAGGAATGCTCAGTCTATTGAGATGTGCCCTGTGCCCGGAGAGCAGCATAGCAGGGACAGGTGACCTATTTTCCTTGGAGAGGAGGGAGAGGTTGCTCTCTATCGATCCCACCCTTCCTCTATCAGTTTATATATTAGCTTCTACGGCCTGTGGAGGAAGCAGCCAGTAATGGAGTGAATCATTCACAATGAATAAATCATCTGACTAATTTAGCTTGTTTTTCTGCTCGTGGCTCTTGCATGAACAGATCACCATTTCACCAAATTTATTCATTATTCAGATTTATCTTGGAGTTTTGGGGCCTTTTTTTTTTTCTTTCTATTTTTCACTGCTGCGAGTTAGCAAAAAGAGCTATTAGCTTGGTTGCGACCGGAAAGAGGAGTTGCGTGAGGCTGTCCCTAGTCCCAGACTGGATGAGCTCAACATGGCCCTTGCAGATATTTGCATCAAATTCTGTAAACTTCTAAAACCAGCAGAGTCCAAAAATCAGTTTCTACAGATACACGTGTCCTTCAGGGGAGAACCTCCTGACACCTCTGTAAGACAGACACCCACGGTGCCAGCACAACTGAAAGAAAAAATGTAAGATTGTCAAAATTAGTGTAAGCATTTTTTTCTGCATGCGTGGATTTTAAAGCCAGAAGGAACCATTAGGTCATCTGTTCCCACCTCCAGCACGAGTCAGTCCATAAAATTTCATCCAGTCTCTCCTGTATTGAGCCTGATGACTTGTATTTACCCAAAGCATATCTAAATAAATCTATATCATATTTTGGCTAGCGACCATCTCAATGAGCAGCATATGTGGGGTGGTGTCACCTAGAGGATCGCTTGGCTTTAGCTCTTGCTGAAATTATGGTAAAAACAGTGGAGAAAGCTGCGGTGCTGGATGCAGATGATGTCTGTAGGATTCAGGCCCCGTGGTCGGCATCAGGCAGGATTTGGGAAGAGTGGTGTGTGCTGCAGCAGCTGCCTGCTGGCATGGACGGATGGTGCAGAAGGGGAGGGAGCCATGGGGCTGAGGGCTGTGGTGGGACTGGGGAGGTCTTCTCTCTGCAGTGGTGCCTCTTTCCCCAGCAGAGCAAACCAGTGGAGCTAAACCCTGGTGGCTTCAGGCCTCAGTACATGCCCATATTTCTTTCAACTTGCATGTATATGTTTATGTTTCTTTTGCTTGCTCTACTTGAGAGTGCTGAACCCTTTCATGAAGGTTTGACGTACACAAAAGAACAAGCCAGGAAACAAACAGGCGGCAAGCGCCGCCCAAACTAAAGCACCACCTGCAGCACAAAAATACCAGGCAACTCCCACGCGCGTCTTCCCCCACCCACCACATCAATGGGGAGGCTCCGTGGCACAGCACGCTGCTCTGTCCGTTAGCAAGCCCCAACACCCAAGCGTCAGGCAGAGAAAATTCCCAACTCCATCAAAAATAGAGAAAAGCTCCCATCCTTGCACCGCAGCAGCTCCAGCTCAAGCGCTTCCCAAGCAGCGTCTGCAAAGAGGACTAAGAAAAGAAACAGTATCCTGCCACGCCACATCTCAAGCTAAGCAGTATTGATGAGTCAAATTTTACATGCGAGCTAATTGCAAGCTGATGCAAGCTGCAAGAGAGTGGTGCAACGCTTCTTGGCGTGAAGAGCTGCGGGAGATGTGCGTGCCCTCCTGCACAGCCACCGCTCGCTGGACAAGTGCAGCCCCTCCTGAAAGCTCCCTGTTTCCTCATCCGTCTGGGCTCAGAATGTGATTGCCATGAGAAATGGCTGCAAGATTCAAATTGGTCAGAGGATGGGCTCCTCCTGCCAAGTTCTGAGGAACTGGCTCATAGCCAGGTAATACTCCAAAGTAGACATGATCCTTCCTCCTCTCTCCTCAGACTACCAACAAATTAAGTGTCCAGCGTACTCACTTGACCAAGAGGTTTAATATCGTTACAGCAAGGCCATCCGGTCTTCTGGGGAGTACCCTTCTTCCAAGCCCTCGTCCTAGTGCATAGTCTAAGGTTGAAAGCCAACCACTGACATTTCCCATCTGAGTGTAAATCAGGGCTCAAAGACGCAACTTAGATGGAAGCAAAAGTGAATGTAGCTCGAAAGAAAGACAGAAGAGAAGATTAAAAGCTACTCTAATTTACACTACTAATTGCAGCAGCATCTTAGGCGAGCTAATGGAAGCCATGTGTAGCTGTGCCACCTACAGTATGACCAGCCACCACTGCCCCCAGCTGCAGAACAGACTTACCTCTGGGCACCTGAGGCTGCAAACGGGGATATTTTGGAATAGTGGCATGCCAGTTGTCCCGGGCTGAAATGAGAGGGCTTTTCCCCCAGATTATACCTTAACCCAGAGGAAAAAAGAGATTTCTTGTTCCAGAAGGGGATCATATGTATGCGTATATAAACATCTATATATGCGGTGAACACTAGAGAACTTTTCAGCTTTTTAGCCAGACTTTTTCTTAATTTCCAACTGTCTTGTGTAGACAAGCCCTGAGAGTAAACCAAATAAATTTCAGAGGTCAAACCCCACTCCTGACTCAGTCTGTTCTTATGTCATTTGACCAATGAGTTCGCCTGGTTGCTCATCTGCTCCTCCAGTTCCCATCACTTGCAATGTGCTATTTAACCATCCTTTTTCTTTTCCTATTTAACTGCTGTTAAGGTTGTGGGGGTTTTTTCCTAACAAATTCATGCACTTGTTTACTTGTTTTCCCCATTCCAGTTTAACTTTTTCCTCCTTTGCTTCTGGGAACCATCCTGTTGAGGGAGGATAAACAACAAACACAGTGCACAGGACCAGATGTGTGCCTTCAACACTATGGGGATGGATGGCCACCATTGATGAACAAGCCACCATTGCAGCACAGCAGCAAGCCGCAGGAATAGCCCAGCTCCTGTTCCTTAACAAGCACGAGGTTACTGAAAGCGGCTAAGCCTCCAAAGAAAGGAGAAGATTTAAGATGAGGACAGGGCTCCACATGACTTATGACTTGCTTCTCTCCCTATTTTCTCAGAACACCGACAGGAAACAAAAGGGAGGGGAAAATCCTGAAGGTTCTGAACTAAAATATCTTTTTTAAGATTTTTTTTCATCACACTTTAGTTATTAATTTTTTATTTTGGATGAAGCAGCTGAAAATTGCTATACAACTGTTTAGCCATGTCTAATTTGGTAGTGCATTAGAAAGACTTTCAGCCTAATACTCTTGAGTCTATTGTAAATACTCAAACATTCCAGCCAACCAGACTGATAAAAACAATTTAACGGGGCTATTGGCAAGAGTGATCTCAGATTTGCTAAAAGTCATGTCTATGTTCATGCATGCAAAGCAGCACATTTTCACTTACCAGTCTGATTGACTGGTAAAAAATCTTAATGCAAAATAAAGCTACTGACATACACTGAGAGTGTGAGACTGTTCTTGGCTGGGTCTTGTAGGCACAAAGAGCAACTAAAAAGTCCGAAGACATTTTTGAAGTGCTCTCAGAAGTTTTTCTTATGACATAATTGAAAAAAGGGTCAGTCATGGCTACAAAATGAATGCTTCAAAGCATCTTTGGCAGTTTTGTAAGATAAAAATAAGCTTAGATTTTAGCGTGAGTTATGGCGGAAACGAAGTGCTGTGTTATTTGGGGCATGCTGGAAATTAATGAAAGCCAAAAAAATACTTAAGACCGCAGTAGCTTTTTAAAAAGTTATATTGAAATGTTTAAGGTCAGGTTAGTAGCAAGATCTGAGACATTTGGGGGTAGCGGGACTGTGAGCCTTTTCTCTGATCTGCTCATGATACTTCCTATGTTTTTCCCCTTTGTATACCCTTTTGATGATATAGAGAGAACTCCTGTCCCGTGTTGTATAGATGGAAGTGATGCTTCTGGTAATGTTTGTGTTGGTGTAGGTGACGTGACATTATCAGAGCAAAAGCTCATGAATTAGTGAGCTTTACGCAAAGAACAGAAAATTTCAGAAAATAATTTCACAAAGACTAATTCACAAGCATTTCTCCCAAGAGATGTCCAGTTAAAATATAAAAGTCACGGGGTTTTTTTACAATACATCATTCTTGCAGAAACTCATTACTAACACAGCTCTGGCATTAACTTCCTTAGCAAACTTACAGCCATTCAATGTATAGCTCATTATCCCCAGAAGCCATTCCTACCACTGTTTTAATTGGATGTATTTTGAGCAAGTCTAACTGATACTGACCTGGACACGGCTGTTGGAACTGAGCAGTTGTCTATACTGGGTTTCCAACTTCAGCACTACTGTGAAAACTTTATCAAGATGCCAAAGTTACACACCTACAGAAGAAAATGAAATTATCCAGTTTACCATTAACATAAATTTAGTACGTCCTGGATATTCGGTATTCCAGATATCTATCTCAAAGCTGGCTGTAATACAAAATGCCAGAGAATTGCTTTTTGAGTTCAGAGAGAGGACAGATTTCATTACAAATGTCGAGATTCAACATACGGTTTTGCAACATGATTAACATGGTTAAATTAAGGGCTTGAATTATAATGTACTTTGGTGGGTGTAAACTGCCTGAAAACAAACTCCACGTGTGGTCAATGATACTACAAAAACTTCCTGGTGACCAAAGTCATGTGGTGGCTTGGGCCACTTCCACCCTCACTTTCACTAACAGGCATTTCACAGGCTGTTTTCACCCTCATTTCTCCCAGGTCAGCAAACATTGACGGAGATCTGCACCCACAACTCCTACCTCTGCCAATGACCAAGGCAGAATGGATGAGATTACAGAAGGTTATGCCTCAGCTGATCCTCCTGCATTGCCATGCCCTACCAGATATAAACCATATGCAACAGCAGCGCAATGAGCAGCCCTTGGCCAGAGGTCACTCACATAACCCTAACTACAGCATGCCCACCTCAGTCATTACCTCTTTATATGAGGTCATATGAGATCAGCTAACATGCCTGAGGTTTTCATAAGGAGAGCTTTTTCTAGTGCTGAGACTTCTACTTATTCTGAATACTTTTTTACCCCAGCATGAGTTCTTGGTAGCTTCATTTTTGAGATGGCTACTGCTTTTGCAAAGGTGAAGATGGTATTCTCAGCTGATTCTAACCAAAATAGTTCGATAGCAGATATGAAGCATTCCTCTAGCTTTTATTTTGCCTCTGGTCATAGTGCTTTATGGCAGTTTAACTGCAACCCCAGAGATCCCACCATGGGTTTCATCTCCTTCCTTTTGGGACGCACATGCTGAGGCAAGTGAATAGGCTTAGGGAGTGACTGCACATCTCCTCCATTGTGGTCTGTTAATACAGATCAGTACTATTTCTTCTTTGATGTGCTGTATGTTCCAGCAACCAGACGTAGGCTCCAAAACAGTGAAAAAATTAGCATCATCCCATTTACTCGTTTTGCCATGACGTGTTGACTTTGGGCAAACCTTTGATTTGCCCATAGGTTCTGGGTCCGGCAATAGGTTCAGTTCTGAGAATAGGCTTTCTCTGTTCTCACTTTACTCTTCATCCTTTAAAATTGTTTTCACTATCTGTAAATTTTGAAGACCCAAAGTCTTTTTTTTCCAGTTGACATGGGTGTTTTCTTAAGCCTTTCTCTGCTAATTGTTTTACAGAATCGTATGACCTGCTCTATTTTCCACCTACATATCTCTCAAGAAATTGTTTTAGTCAATGAAAATAGTGTCCTTAATTAGGCCATCTAGTTTGGAAAGCATCAATGACGTTGGAACAGGGTGTTTCTGACTGATTACGTTAGTTAGATCAATTTGAAAGCAAAAGCAATGTGAAACCCAACTCTGCGCCGGTGGGATGGAACCGAGGAGTGGGAGAGCATCTACATTTGCCTGATAACATTTCCATTGCTGGGCATGCTGACACACTCTGCTGCGTGTATCTCACACCAGCAGTGGCTCCGCTCTGTAAAGGAACAGCTGTGATGGCTTTAGAGATGCTTAATTGATAAAGCAATTTGGAGAAGCTATCATCACATGGAAAGAGTCTGGTGATAGCTCTTCCTTCAACTTGTTAGCTGCAAATGAACCAGTTGCTTTGTTCTTCCTTTCCACTGGCATTACAAGATCAGATACACTGTACTTGGGCTGTCACCTTCCCCAGCGTATTATTTTAGATTTCTCAATAATACTGTAATGCTTTTTGATGTTTCTGATACTGCTGTTATTTTGCTACATACACAGGCTCCTCCCTCTGTCTCATCGCATGCACACCCTCTCTTTCTCTACTCCTATTGTCTCTATGTCTTTTCATGCCAAAGAAAGCCAGTCCACTAAACACAGTCATGCCATGGTCTCCACATCATCTCTTTAAATATGCTTCAGCCATGGTCTCCTCATTAAACATTAATTTCAGCTGAGCTTTTTCCTTTTTTTAATAAACATTAACTACTTTGTTCCAAAACAGCTCATCTTCCTGATTTGTAAACTGTTCCTAGTGGCATCAAATTTGTCCAAACAACCAGGTCCATATTATTCTATCCTCCCTGCTCGATATATAGTCTTCTAGTCAACAGCTTTCCTCTGAACACATGTTTTGGGGATTTAGGTCTGTGTTGCCCAGCACACATCTCCAGGATGAACTCCACCGCAGCTCAGAGCACAGCCATCCCCTGAACTCACACCCTACCCAGCCCTGCGTGGGAAGTGTTGGAGATACACAGGCATCACCTCCTGCGGGCGTCAGGGGATGGTTCACCGGGAGGAGACAGGGACCATCTTCTCCATTTCACCAATCAATGCATACAGCATAGCTGAGTCTCTTCATACACCCTAAGGATGCACAAAGAGAAGACCAAGCTCAGCAGTCCGTGCCTTCCCAGCTGGGAGGTGGCTCTTCCCCACCCGTCTGTCCCCTCGTTCACGACGCCCATGGCTGGACAAGCTCAGCAGCAGCTCAGCTGGTGGTCACTTCTCGGTCAGTCACAGTGCTAGGAGCAACAGCATACGTCTGGAGCACAGTGCCCAAACTGCCCAGATCTGGGATCTGGGGAGTAGAAGCCAGGGTATCCCACAGCCCTGTACCACTCTCCCATGCCAAATGCAACAAGCTGGCACGATCTCGGTGACAAAACATCTGCTGTGACTGCATCCATGTAAATCAGGCTAAAAACACACTTTCAGATCACTCAATACCCAGAGAAGTGAAAAAAGAAATTCAGGGGTTTTTTTTACTGTAAATATACCTAGAAGATAAAAACTGGGCATCGGCTGTTTAACGAGGGCAGAAGCAACACACTATGCGTTATTGTGGCAGGGAGGTTCACAAGTGGCTATAAATTCTCAAACAACCTGGCATGGTTTATTTTGAAGACTGAAAGCTCCTCTATCCAGAGATCACTCTTCTCCCTTCTCTAAGAGGATTTCTGGGGAAAAAAAAAAAAAAAGAAAAAAAAAAAAAAAAACCTTGCCGAAAGCAGCTGTCGGCTAATGTAACACACAGCACCACTGTAAGAATGGATCCATGAGCCCTGGCAAAACCGCAGTCCTTGTCAGTACCCATGAATGAAACCGTCCCGGGGAATCCGCAGAGCAAGGCTGCGTATTTAGGGAGCTCAAAAGAGAGTCAAAACAAAACCGAGCGGAGCAGGAAAAGCAACGCAGACATGTCAAAGGGCTGCCCACATGGCTCAACCAGAGGCCGACCTAAAGCCACCGCCACACAATTGTTTGTGAAGCTTACAAAGGAGCCAGATGCTCCTGTCAAAATTATACCTTCCACAAATCAACATGGGAAACCTGCCACCATCCTGCCTAAAAGGGGGGGAATTGATACCATTTTCCCGACTAAAATAATATCTTTTCAGTGAATTAGCTGAAGAAAGAACAAGAGCTGTTTGCTTTGGACAAGTATATTTCCAAGCATGTCATCTCCACAAAAGATCTTTCTTTTTGCTCTACTTTCATGCGACCCTGAAAGCAAATATCTGCTGGATATGATCGGGCTGGCTCCACATCTCCAAACAAGGCGAGGGAGCCGGTGGCAAGAGGGATTCTTCCGTTGCTCTGAGCTAATAGAAATTAGGAAGAAAAAATGCAGTTCTTGTCTTGGCTGGCTTTGAAACCTACTTAACTTTTCATTCACAACGTGCTGCTTATATCCACAAAGCTCACCAAGGCGGTGAATATCACTGGCCTGTTTCAGCGACAAGAGGAAAGCGCGTTGCCCGAGGTCTCACCCCACGTCACAGCAACAGGGGTACGGGCGGCGAACCCGAATCTCAGCCGCTGCGCCACATCGCCCCAGTCCTTCCCAGTCCCTTCCACGGTGTTTTAAACGTCGGTCAAAATTTAAGGTAGTAGAGGGCGTGGCCGGATCAGCTCATAGTCTCACAGTTTGTCCTGGTCCTCAGGTTAATTGTTCTAATTAGCTACTCCACAGGCAAATATATATTGACTCTTTCCTCATCTCAGACTTGGGGCCAAGCATGACTCAGAAAAATAATCACCTGTGACTTCCTCCCAAAATTTGCCACCCATCTAAATCGCAAACATCGCAGCCCAACTCCCAGCTCACAACACGGGGAAGCGAACTCACTTAGCGTTACCCAGTGGCTTTTTTCTCCTTTTTTTTTGTTTTTAATTTCAGAGGAAGGCCATCTTAATACAGAGTATGAAATCCCATATATTACAGCGTGCAGAACTGCATTTCTGCAGCCATCTTGATTCCGTTCAAATCTCAGTACGCAAACAGGAGGCGGCACTGCCAACCTTTCCCCGGTGTAAATCAGCCTCATCTTCTTGGAGACAGGAAAGTCAAATAAGCTCAAAGCTGGCCTAGGAAATTTACTGGGACAAAAGATTTCAAATACAAACCTCAGACTTGTACACTCTAATTCACAGCATAGGAAAGGGGATTTTTGGCACAACCGCATCTCAACTCTTCTTTATATTTTTAACGATTTTTCAAGATGAAAATGTTCAGTGTGGGAAAACTTAGCAGTCAATAAGTACAATATCTCCCACATAGTGTGTGCTTTGCGTATGTATTAACTATAGATTAGATTGCATGGGCAGCACACCTACTTCATCTCTGTTAATAAAGTGCATATAATGTAACAGATAACTAATGACAGAGTCATTTTCCTGGCTTTGTTGCGTGCTCTAACAATTCCTGTCACCCGGTGGTGTTTATAACCTCTTGTGCTGCTGCAGGGCTGCACGTTGCCTTCCAGTGGCTTTTGCACTTGCCAGAACCGCCGTTAATTCTCCAAATGGGAACGAGGCATTAACTGCCAAGTCCAGAAACAACTACATGAAACGTTAGTTGTCTCTCTTGACAAAATTATAAATGTTTGAAGAAACAATGAGAGTTTGATGATAAACGTAGATCACGCAAAGAATTATAAAAACATGAAAGTGCAAAATAAATAGTCTATGCCAATTCACCATTGCTATTAATGTATAGCTCACATTCGGCTTATTTGTATTCATGCTGTAGTGTTTTATTGTGATGGTGATAGAGAATCTGATATTTTAGAAGCTAAATAAATACTAAAATTTGAACTTGAGTAGAAATGTATTTGAGCCGTTAAATTTGACCTCAAATGGTCATTATCTCACAAATTATGAGCACCTGGAAAACATTTAGATTGAAATTCAGGGGGGAAATCTCATATCTTTCCATTCTATATCTCTGAACTAGTAACTGTAAGCTTCTAATAATTTCGAAGACTATTGTTGAAGCTCGTATGGACTGAAATTGCCCACAAGTAGTGGATCATTTAATTTTTTTAAGTTTTTATTTTTAAAAGACCGGTGGAGAAATAGACTTGGGAAGATATGTTGCAGTGAAAACAGTGTATGGGTATTTGTAAGAACAAAAAGATTTCCGTCAAGCTTCGTATGTGTTGGGAAGGATCTCTGTTAATTAAAAACAAATCCAGAAAATTACAGCTGAACTGAAGAGAGTCTTGCAAATGCTTTTCATTTCAAAATCTGTTGATAATTACAACACAACTGCAATTCAGTTAATCTTGTAGGGGAAGGACAGACAAACAATATAACTGTGGGATGGTGAATAGATAGGTAGATAGACACCTAAAAATTAGAAAGTTATTCCCAGAAGATATAAACAGGAGCAGATTAGAATTGAAATATTTCAGCAGAAGCTAAGCATGTCCCTGCCAAATGCATTTTTCTAGTATTAACTCTGTACTGCCCAAACATAGTCTATCAAATCCTGCACAATTTATTTGCTGGAATAAGGTCTTCGAAACAACTTGCACAAGATAGATGTAAAGGTATCTGGGCAAAAGTGTATTACTACATTAGTTTAACTTTTACCCATAGTTCCCATCTATGCTACTTCTGTCTTATTTAGTAGTTGAAAATTCTTTCTATAGAAAAATCACTTCACCTCGTAATTTCCTAAGCAGTCCCCCACATATAGTGCAAAGAGAGGATGTTATAGATGATAGTTTTGCGTTTCTGTTTTCCTGCTCGGTCCTTTTTTTCATCTGCTGTAGCGGTGTGTGTGCCTGTGCACACGCGTGTTCGCACACATGGCGGTGCGTGTGTGGCATGAGGAGAAGCCCTGAGGCCATCTGGAAAGGAACCGGTGGCGGGAGCAGCACCAGTACCGCTGCCCGCTTTCCCAAACGTGGCACTGCGCTCTTCTGCTGCTCCCACAGAGGTTATTTACCTACATCCCACACAGTAACGCAAGTTTATGCACACTCGTAGACTCCTTTGCACGTTCTGTATTAACTTAGCATTTTATTGATCATTTGGGAGCAGAATGAATGCTAATCATTAAGTTTTATAGGAATGTTTCTATTACATGAAGCCTTATAGCACATGTGCTGAGTTAAGGGATGTTGCCTATGTAAATGAAAGATAATTCCACATTAAAAAGACATTTTCTGAAGCATCTTTATTCAGTTACATTTCAGCTGATCTAAAGGGCTCCTATCAGCACTAACGCAGAGGGGTAAGGCTTAGGAATGTAAGTGTAGATAATAGTTTGCTAGGCTAGGATACTATTTCTCCGCCATGGATTTCAAAAAGACTTACTGTACATACTGATTCTGGCATTTGAAACTCCAGGCTTAGTTGGGGGATGGGGAGAGACGAAGGAAAAAAAGCACTTAATATGAACAAAACATTTTTTGTGACAGGCAGATTCCTTTTTGTTTCCATGTGCCATGCAGTCAGCATTTTTTGAGTCTGTACTGATGCTCTCACACAAGCAAAGTGACTCTTGAAAATGCACCATTACAACTTAATATATCCAGTATGTAATTTGTACTTAACAGAAAGATATTTAGGACCATTTGCCTCAGCCATAAGACTTTCAGCTGCACAGTGGGAGGTAGCGCTTCAATGAAACCTTTGTTTTTAATCTTCTGATACAGTCACTAAGGCAGTTGGCGGCCTTTAAAATTACATCAGTCTTCTTTTTAATCTAGGGTTTGCAAGCAGTAGTTAGTTTGGGGCATCCACCAAAGCATATCATTTCACGGGCAGAACTACCACCCTTTTTTTCCTCTGTTGTGTAGGACGCACCGAAATCGGTGTCTAAAAAAGAAGAAGGAAAAAAGAAGAAGAAAGTTGCCCGGCGAACACGCGTATTCCCGGAGACGCCGTCCCAGCCGGCGCGTACAGTGCAGCGCAGTTCAGTCACGTTTACTTTGTGTCCTCCTCTTCCTAAAATTAGATTACGATTCCCCCAGCGAGCACAATGATGCCGAAGCCGGACAAGCCCGGGTCTGAATCACTTCAAAGCAGCCCCCTGTTTTCACCGAACGTCACCCGTCTGCCGCAGCCCTGCGGAAAGCGCATTGCTCTGCATAGCAAGTTGGGTGGCAGCGGGTCCATAATATAAAACTGTTGCCTAGTGTTCCTCTAAGCTCTGCCCTCCTCTGAAGAAAAAAAAAAAAAAAAAAAAAAAAAAAAAAAAAAAAGAAAAAAAAAAATCCCTCATAATTCAGGCAACAGCTGGAAAGCTTAGCTTAATGGTCTGTGCTTAAATGTGGAAGGTCACAGGGTGCTGATCTAAGGAGCGGAGAAGTCTTGCTCAGCCGACTGTTGACACTTAGTAAACGGAGGAGGAGGGGACTGTGTGTGCATCTGAGAAAGCCATACCCCGGCCGGCGAAGAATAGGAAGCAACTTCTATTCAAGATTTGCAGGGGTCCTGGACCCAGTAGGGAAAAGCAACAAGGCCCTTCACTGCCTCTAAGTTACCTTGTATTATAACAGGATTAAAGTACATTTAGCTTCTCTATTAGCATACTTTAGCCCCATTTAGGCTTACTTGATGTTTCCGATGGCCTTTGATCAGCCTTGCATGGTGCTGGTCAGCTTCAGGACACAGCAGTCAAAAAGCGAGACTGTGAAATTATCCTGATGTTGAATCTCACAGGAGATATTTCTGGCTGTTTTCATTCACTCATCCCCAATATTCGAGTNGAGAGAGAGATATTAAAAGAAAAAGGTAGCTTAGTGACCAGTAATAATTAGCTCCTTGTTTGAAATCAGTGCTGGCTTGTGTGCCGGTGCTGAAGCATCTATGAAAAATACTATAATTTCTACAGTGTCTGGCTTTTTATTGCTTACATTTGCATATAAATTAAATCCATATTGTAGCTTTAAGGCAAGCTAGGCTTAGAACGCCGTACAGCTCAGGGTCCTATTGTTTTACATCTACTTTCTATACTGTGGTTAAATGAAAAGGGAGGAGAAAGTAAAGGAGGGAGAAAGTCAGCTTTGCAGCATTTTTAATTGCTTCTCTGCCAATTATGGCCAAATTAATATTTAAACTTTGTAGTGCTTTGAGAAATTGTTTACGAAATCCACTTCCTGGTGTTCGGTGCTCCCTGTGCCTACAGCAATATCTATATTGGAATCTTTTGTTGAAGAAAATGAAAAATAATTAAAGATAAATTCTGTTCTCTTTTAAAATATTTTATGGAAACAAATGTTGTTAATTGAACCGTAAATATTTCAAATATTGGCACGATCCTTATTCCCAACAGCAGCCTGAAAAGCCATCACTAGCCAACATTTTTTCACCTGATGCTGTTTGTGTGCACGAAAAGGTCTTGTATCGTTTACTCCACTTGATTTTATTTTTGTCTTCCTCCTTGGCTCTACGCTGCCGTCTCTGCTCGGCCGACTCAGGCTGGCCTTTCTGAGTTCCCGTTTCAGCGCAGCTCAGAAATCCACAGGCTGCTAACGCTAACACATCAGGACAGAGCCTGGGAAGACAAGAGACATTTGCAAAGATGAGTAACAAGAAGCAAATGGCGCCTCAAAGTCTCCCTTTAAAAATTCTTTAATGAGATACAGTACTTTTTTTTTTTTTTTTCATTCTTTTCTTGGGCTAATGCCTAGTATGTACCAACCACTGGGCCACATTTTTAGGAAACATCTAAATCAAAAGTCAGAAGATTACACAGGGACATAAGAAAATCTTAAGATGGCAGGAGGCCAGGAAGCCCAGCTAGGCCTACCCTCTCCTCCAGTTAACAGTTGTTCTCCATAATATACTGTTTTTCTCCCCCTCTCTCTCCATATGCTTCTTGCGCTATTTGAAATCTGGTCAGATCGGTCGCTTCTAGAGCAGCATCTGGTAGCTTATAATATATACCCTCTGGAAAAAAAAAACGTATTACATTTGTACGGTGCAAGACCTCACTGGAGCCGTGTCCCTCGTCCTCATATTTGACATTAGCTCTAATAACTGCAGCACTGCTCCCTGCGGTTCCCCCCAGAGCCCTCTGCAGCTCAGCGAGGTCCCCTCTTAATCTTTTCTCTTTGCGAGGGATACAGACCTAGTTTCACTAACCATTTTGGAGCCTCCAATCTCGAAGTCATTATGGGACTTTGTTGTACTATTTCCATTTCTGTAATATTCCTCCCGTAATTAGGTAATCAAGACTGTGCATCTTTCCCATGTGGCCTTTCGAGGTCGATTTTATTTATCGGCTTATTTACCCCTTATTACGTACTTTCAAAATTCTGGTTGCAATGCCATCAGCTGGGCACCTTGCTAGTCTTCGCAGCTGTCTGCTTGCTATCGTAATTTCCTTTTTCCTCTTTCCCAGCACCCATTTGCTTCTTCTGACTGAATTTTGCAGCTGTTCATACTAATAGGGGATGTTACAAGTGCTTGTACGCCTGGTGAATTTTATGAATAGTCTCCTATGGATGCTAACGGGATCATGACGTGGGCTGACACAAGGGAAGATGTTGGTGGGACTGGTTTAACGTGAGTTCTTCTGGGTAGAGGTAGTCTCTGGTTATGGGATTAGAGGACACCCCGTCCGCAGAAGTCCTGCCCCTCTTTGCACATGTCAGGACTACCGGGCTGGAGATCCCACACACTGCTGTGTAGCCGATTTCACACACAGAAGGACAAGGCTTGCCAAGTCTACATTAGCACTAGAAATATTCTTCCCAAGGCAATTGACTATCGCCTGGACTATGCTGCAACAATAAAAGTCTCACTTCTCATTTCCACCACAATAAAATAATTGCCTTCAACTTACAGATACCCATCTGTACGTTCAGGGCTTTCTTATCAGCTATAAAACAACAGTCTTAAACCCTTCTCATTAATCTTTGGAGCAATATAACCCATAACTGAGATAAAGCTCCATTCGTTTCCTCACCTATCAAAATCTTGTGCGTCTCCTCATCTTTTGGCCTTCTGTAGCCTCTGCCCATTGCTGGACGAGCCTCTCCTTTACTTCAGATCACTTTGGGTCAAGCTCAAGCTCTAGTTTGATAGCAAACTTCCTCGCTACGCCTTTCCTTTCTGCTGCTCAAGAATGTCACTGTAATAACCACCGTGTTCTGGCTTCAGAGGTGGCTGCACGGCTCCTGGTAACCCCCACTGCAATGACATTTCAGCACCAGGTCATTCTGGGCCACCCCCAGCCCTCATGGCACCCGCCTGGCCACAGCGCACAGCCTCAGCATAAATTAAATTTGAACTTTTACAGGGTCCTTCTACTGGAGATCCTGATGTGTTCCACTGATGGCACTCACAAAAAAGCCTGGGGATCTGTAAGGAAATACTTGAGGTGCCATTTCACAGATGGAGGAAAGTAAGAGAGACCTCCCCTTCACGGGTGTTCTTGTCCCCCAGGACCAGCGGAACCGAGGAGAGCCCCGTGCCTCACTGGGTACCTGGGGCACCTGGGGCACAAGCCTTGTCACGTCCCGTTCAGCCCAGGAGCAACAAGCCTGGCTTCCTGAAGAGGAAAAAATGTCCCCAGATTCAGGTTGTCTGAGCCTTTTAGTCCATCAGACCTGATTTCTAGAAAGGCTTTTTCCTTGCCACCCAAGGCTGCCTGTTACATGGTTAATTCTCCACCCCTGTACTAACGGGCCTTGTGAGACAGCACCACCAAGCTTTTAAGACCATACAGATACTGTAGCCACATATTTAGGAGATTTAATCTACCTTTTTCCCATATCAACCTATTAGTTATTTGTTTATTCCTGGTCTTATGCGTGATGCAATGCCAATCCTATCAATGCAAAGGTGACTGTGAAAATGGCATTTGTTAAGCTTTTGTGTGTGTATTGATGCCCTTTTAAAGTGCTATAATTTTAAGCCTTTCTCCCTCTGTTTCTAAAAACGGACAGTGAATAAGAGAACAAGGCTTCTTGGCAACACTGACCGAGGCTTCAACCGTAACCAAACAGAGCTTATTTTGAGGCCTGAAAAAGTTTGGTTCCTTGTTTGCCGTTATCTTTTCTCCTTTGCCGTTTCATGCTCCTGCTTGCTGTGGGCTCAATCAGAGCACAGGAGCCCCATGCTCTGCAAGACAACCTGAAGGAGGATCTGCTCAAAACTGCCCACTCCTGCGACATTTTCAGATGACACCTGTTGACCCACAAGATTTAAACAACTCAGACAACTGCATTTTATAAAGGGGAAATAAATTGAGTCCAGACTCCACACTATTTTATTTTTTCCTATGAGTGGCTTCAGTGTTTGTTAGTACTTCAAATTTTAGCTTTGTGTGTTACAAACCCCATCTTCTGGCAGTTTATCAGGTGTCGCCAGTATTGGTTTCAAAATAGATATTAAATACCGCTCCCGCACCTTGTAGCTGCAGTCATTTCCAAACGTATTGAACAGCTTTTCTGCTCTTCAGCCGTCAAAGATTATACGCTGAGAATAAATTACTCAGCTGGATGCGTTGTTTGAAGGCAAACCCAGGCAGTGACAGTATCAGCAGTCCCTGTGTTTAAAAGCATGTAAAACACTTTCTCTTTTTTCTGTGCTTTACATTGCGATCCTGGAAACAGCAGCTCAGCTCCATCCTCCGCACAAATGAGGACACTGGCAAGGACGTCCCGAGGTATCACAGCCATCAGCCCAGTCCCTCACCCTTCATCCTATGGATGAGCCCCCACGGCACGGGAGCGGGAGCCCTGCGGGAGTGGGGTGCTCCGGAGGACACGGGTGGCCCCTGGCTGCCACCCCAGGCAGAGGAACCGTCCCCATTTCATCCCTCTCAGCTCTCGGTCACTGCTGGGCTTTGTGTGCTCTCTGGGTTAAGTCTCAGTCCTCACAGAAAACAATACATGCAATTTCCAGTGATCTCCTTTCACCCATCACTACAACTTGGATTTTCTTTTTTTTTTTTTTTTCCAAAGAAGAAGAATGTGCTTGCTGAGCATCAATAACTGTTTCCAGCATCAGACAGCTCTCTGAGGTTTCCCTTAATTTTTCTTTTCCCATTTGTAATTTATTACAAGACCCACATTGTCCGCTTGCATCAGTGTATCGCACTGCTGTCCTTTGATGACAACATCACATTTCCTTTGAATTGCTGAATTACATAAGGCTGGATTCACAAACTTAGCACCTAACTGGAAACGATGCCAGAATTTGTTTTATTATCTTTCCTTTCCACAACCGACGCTTCCTAGGATGTTTTCATACAAATGCTCACAAATAGTGAATTTTGCCCTAAAGTTGAAAACAATTTAGTCAAGAGTTGAAATTTGCCTGGGACAGAAGAAGCAATAGTTCATAAATTTTAAATCAGTTTGTTGAGGACCAAAACCAGTATCTGAATTAACATAACCAGTCACAAAATATCTCAGGTATCTAAACTTTTGGCTCCAGGTCTGCAAGGTTTTTTCCATAAGGAATAGAAAGAGATAGGAACAACCAAAGGGAATTCACTCCTTCCTCATCCTTATAGGATGAAGCACATTTTTGAGACAACAATTTCTCTCCCTTCGATAACAGAAGGAGCTCAGAAGACAAGTTTAGGTATATCCCTAACTTTTAACTGGCTACAGCAAATATCTTGCTATGGATGACTGATAAATAATCCATAATTCAAATATGTTTGCAGAAACAATTTGTCTAACCATTTTGACAGAACAAATTTGAAGGGGAAAAAAAAATCTGCTTGCAGGCAAACTGCAAGCTTAAAAGATGACTAAATTCTTTTAATTAAAAAATCAGTGTAAATAGTGTTCTTGTTGATATTAAGTACATTTGTGAAGCAGAAATACTTTAAATCAAACCTTACATATAATAAATAAAGGGACAGGCTTCTCACTGCGCATATGATGCCTTCATTATTGCTAAATATAATTCTGCTGAATGGATCACTATTCATCTTTGACTAGTAAGTATTGGAGGACTGTTTTTTTTTTTAAATTGCATTCTTAAAGTCAAAAAATAGGAAGTTTCTTCTCCTGTTTTGTTCTACTTTCTGGATACTTGATGAGTCCTTTGGATTCTCTTAATTCTGCCTGATGCACAAGACAATCTTCCAGGGTAAAAGAGGGAGATATGATGCACACTCATTTGCTCTTGTCCTTTCACATAATAGCTGTGATCCCCCGTTACTTTATCATCTGCAGCAGATCAGAAGCAGAAGCGACGGTCTGACGTGGCATGCTGCGTTTTGTCTGATAGATCAGGCATAGCGCTAAGAAAACTCCTTTTCTTCAGAGCAAGTTTCCTATTTGAAGGTGTTCTCTAAATTTCTGGAGGACGCAAACTCTTCTTCCAGGTCCTTCATGTCAGCATTGCTCAATGTTAACTCAGCTTCTTCCAGACAGGTCAGAACACTTTCAGGGAAAGAAATGCAAATATCCACAGATAGTTTGCCTTTTTCTAGTCTTGCCCTTGCAGCTCAGCTTAGCAGATACCCAGTATTCCATCACTGTCATGCAAATGCTTTAACTTGTCTCAAATTTAAAGCAAAGGGACCCATTAAAGGTTTGTGGCATCGGGGTTCACTATCAGTTTGTTCTGTTTAATAAGAATATCAGAGATGTAAGGAGAGAAATCCCTTGAAATAAAGACAGTCATGAAGAGAGGGTCCCAAGAGATGTTTCAAAAATAGATGCTGCCATTTTTATTAGCAAAGTACAGAAGCAAAAGGGGGAAAAAAATAAGTTTAGAAAAATCACTCAGCTCGTCAAATACTATTGAGAAATTTGCTAAGAGAGTCCTAAGCTTAAATTACAGAGCAGAGTTTAAGATATTTTGAAACCTTACATGGCAGAACAAATTCTCTTTCCCACACTAATGGCCGTCTCTGTCTGTCTGTCAGCTCAGAGTTCAATCACGTATTCACAATAAAGTATGGGTCAAGTCCTAGAATGTCTGTGTCTTATAGTCTTATTCTTGGCTGACAAGTGCTACATCTAAATCAGTGTATGGCATTAAGTTATAGCCTGAAAGCAGGCTGGAGTGGTAAGACCAGTTCGGACGACGAATGTTTCGTGTTCCCCCCCAGCCCTCAACCTCGCTCAGGCCACCGTTGCTCAAAGACACGACTTCCAGCATCACTTATCTAATTGTAATTCTACAAAGGGAAAGCATAGCTCAATAGTAATACTGTATGGGACTTGTTTGGGCAAGTTTCTATCATCTGGCCTGAGTCAAAAGATTACACACCAGTAATAGAAATTTATTCAGAGAAAGATATCCTGGCATAATAAGACCATCCTGCTTCATGTAATTATAATTCATGCATCCAGAGACAGCTGTCCATCAGATATATTATATTAGCTGGCTTTGATTTCTATAATGAGTTTTATTAGTATATTTATGAGGAAGAACAGCAGCATATAAAGAAGTTATGAATAAGTTATTATGTGTGCAGAACCAACATTTGGAATCTTCTAAGTCTTGCAGAGAAGCCAAAGTCTGAATGGATACAGAGATTGAAATACTCCCCAAAAATACGATCCATGCAGACCCACTCCAATAACCCACAGCATCAGCACTACCAATTGCTTTCTTTCACAGCCATGAAATCATTGGATTTATGTAAACAAGAAATCTAAATGGGGGTTTGAAAAAAAACAAAACAGTGAACAAGAATGTTGAGGTTTAATTTATCTCTGATATTAGATTGATGTGGTATAAAAGGATCCTTCTTCAAATACTGTTTGTCCCTGTTTCCCACAGGCAAGAGCATGCAGGCTGTGCTAGACGAGATACGTTGAATTTTGGGAGTTTCAAGAAAGGATGGTCAATTCTTCTGTCAAAAATAGTGGAAAGCGATAGAAACGTGGGACCAAAGGAAAGTGAAAGCCACTGAAATAACTGTTTATGAAGACTAAGAGAAAATAACAACAGGCAGTGATGCAGTTAAATGATACAGAGCAAAGTAAAAAGGGGCAAGCACCAAGTCCCAGCAGCTCTGGAGATACATACCATTGGAGACAATTTTCTATAAGCCCAATACCTAAATGTGAAAGTCATTACAAAGTCTTTTTAAATACTTAACTACAGTTAATGGCTTTGAAGCCTGAAGTGAGACAGCTGATTTTGAAAATGTTTCTCCTTTAACAGGACAGCCTCAGGACTATACCTGCTGCTATCTGTAACCCTACCTGCTCCTCCTCCTCAAAGGTTTCAGAGCTGCCTTCTGTCAAGCTAAACCTGTCCCCCAGGTCTTCAAGCCATGCCCAGACCCTACATGTCACGCTGGTAGACTGGGAGACTTTGGACAACTGAAGGCAGGTGCTGCAAGATCTAGGGGAAAATTAACTCCCATGTCAACATTTCCTAGTAAAGAGTGTCCTGTTGCCCAGTTGTATCTCATTAAAGCACTTTGACCAAATACTTCAGGTTTCCTCAGCTACCAGCCAAAAGACCGGATCTCTGGCATGGCTGAAGTCTGGACCCCACACCACCACCCTTCAGCTTTTCAAACTGCACCGCCAACAGCCGGTGCAGCACTTCCTGCATGAAATGTTAATAGGTAGGCCAGCACGTCCCACGGCCTTCCCAAACCCTGAGTGATTCTCATACAAGATGGCCGTGTTTAAGGGGACAAATACACGCGTAATCAAGGCAAGGTCTGATTAATGACAGGGTCTGTAGGAAAAGGATGCAGCATGCTCGCCATGCACAAGTAACAAGAACAGTTGGATACTGCAGAAGCCCAAAACCTCGCCAGTGCACCCTAGATAGTCCCACCTCAGCAAGAAAAGAGACCAGGTAAAAGTCCTCAATTGAGCTACGAAACTGGCCAGCTTCTCCTGGGTCTACTCTCACCGGCCAGTCCATCAATCACCTTTAATACCTGTGTCTGTATAACCAAGATTGCGCTTTGCTGCCATTAGCTGATCGTGTTCGCTGTGGTGATAGCTGAGGGTGGGGTGTCCGGTCTGATGTTTAGATCTCAGAACAGACTTCTGCGTTGCCGGCCAAAAATGCCGCGTTGACAGAAGAAGAGTTCAGCACACGAGAGCAGCTTGGTTTCACCACTCAAGTTTGCCTGCTGCCTAGCTGTCACGTTACCCTGTCAGTGTCAGTATGAAACTGAGCAGTCAAAAGTGATCCAATTATTTTGCTACAATCTTCTCAAAAGCCGTCCTTAAAGCTGAGACTTCCCAAGGAGGTGAGAAAAGGTGGTTAGAAAGGCTTTAACAACTGCTTCTCCGAAAGAAGAAGAGAAATAGCTGGCAAGCAGTGGGCCCTGCACGACATCTGCACGGGGCTCAGATGGGGTGTAGCCTCAGCGTCCCAAGCAGTGCCTGACCTCCAGCAAGACCTATGGTCTGAAAGCGTAGTGAAGATCGTATTTGACCGTCAAGAACTTATGCCACCTCCAGAAAGAAAGTGAAAACCAGTGTGGTGCTGAATGATCTTATCCGGACAGTAATTGGAAAAATCCCCACAGTAAGAAATGCTCAACTGTCACCATGTGCGAAGAGCCTTGATTAGCCAGGTTGTTTACTGCTCACAACCATTGAGCTATTCACGACTTTGCTGACACTATGGTGAAGGGCACGGCAGCCGTTCTTGGCCTCGTTCCTAAGCACAACGTATTGTTTCCAGAGCCCTTTATGCTACCATCACTCCAATTAGGAGCTAGAGTGCCCTCACAAATGTTCTGTCCTCCCACTTTGTCAGGCAGAGATGATCTGAATACCACAGAAACCTTTGAGAAGGGGAAAATCACAGAAGAGAGCATTTAGGGATCATAATGGCAATGAGTGGCAAGAACAGATGATTACAGAACTTCATAAATTTTAATCAAAATATCAAAAGAGTGTACTGTCAATGCAAAGATATCCTTCTCCTAATAGGAGGACAAACTAAAGCAGTAGCTTTATAACATCCTTTGATGCCCCGGGACAGCAGGACCCCCGGAGCTGACTGTTGTATCCCACAATAGTTCATTAGTATTGAGATTCCTAATTCCCTTTATTGGATCTGAGTTTTGGCTTCTAAGATCTGACCCCTGAAGAGCCAGAAACTTCAGAGTGCTTTCTACTACACATTTTCTCACTTTGGGCATTTAACTCCACACTTTTGGAAATAACACGTGCCTTTGCTGCAGTGAAGGAAAAGGAATAAACGTGTTTTCTCTTAGCAAAATATTATCATCACTCCGGCAAAGACCTCTACCACCGAATCATCCTTCACACTGCTGTTCTCTTGTAAGCGTGGGGAAAATATGTCTATATTAGAGATTAAAAAATAAAGACAGGAGGATGGAGGTTACGTCTTCTGCTTCTGGCCATGTATTTTACTCCAAATGGCATTTTGTGACTCATCCTCTACTAGTCGAAGCTCTTGAACAGATAGTCATTTCCCACAAGTGGATCTGAAGTGAGCATCGAGTTAGAAAAGATAAGTAACTTCACTCTCTTATGTAGTAGATTTAAAAAAAAAATTAAAAGTAAACTAATGCTCTGACTACAGAGAGCTGTCAAGTACCCTACCTAGAAAGAAGCATCAGTAAGAGCCCACCAGTCCAACCATTCAGTCCTTGCACGCTCTTTACTTTTCCCTCATATTTCTCACTCCACCGTCCCATAGAAACACCCATAGAAACTCACTGATTTCAAGAAAGTTGAAAAAGGTACTAATTTGCCGTCTTCTTTTTTTTTCCATACGAGCTCTCAGTCCCCAGACAATGAGGGAATGAGGGACCAGACTCATATGTCCCTTGAAACCAGGACAAAGTAATGCCCTTGGAAGAGAAGATGGGAAGGGAAGAGTTAACCAGGTTTATAATTGTTTCCAGAGAGCAATTATTCAGTCCCTAAAAATGCTGGTAGGAGAACAAAATGGAAAATGAACATGGTCCCAGCAGACAAATGATTAATATTTAGGAAAGGACTATAGCAGGTTTTGATCCAAAAGAAAGGGAAAAGAGCATTTTAACGAGAGTGGTACTCAAACTGTACAAACTCATTAGATTTGCGGTTTATCATCTCATAAAAAAAAATGAAGGACATTTTCCTATTCTGTACCCGCTTGTTTTAAAGACGGGGCTTTCCGCTTGCATTCACTTTCCCAGCATCTGTGTTTGCGCAGAGGTGCACAGCCCGGGCACCGTGAGCCCTGGCAGCTTTGCCATACCAAAGCAGAAACACAACCTGGAGCGAGAGCCAGGCAAATAACCGAGCACGAAACGTGCCGCTGATTAATGCCGCCAGAGAATTTTTTTTTTATAGGGGGATGTTGTTTTTCTTTAATTTTCCTTTCCCTCCGCAGCTTTCCTCAGAGCAATATCCGCGAATAATCCCCGCTCTCCAGCTGATCGGGGTGCAGCTCCCTGCAACGCAGCTAATATTGGCACGGTGACATTTCAGCTGGTTTCGGTGGACACCAGCAGGTGCAAAGCCTGACCGGCGGCCGCGGCGCTGCCCGTCCCCGCGAGGGGGACGCGGAGGTGCCAGGGAGGGGGTCTGGCCGCTTTGCTGCCTGCCTTCGGCCGGCACCGACAGCGCCTGCCTGCGCCTTGTACGCGGGCTTGCCTGTTTAATAAAGTTGTGGCCTCTTGGCTTTCACCACAACACAGTTTCCAGCTTTATTTCCCAAGGGTTCATAGGAACAGTAACACACAGTAGTTATAATGTGTCATAAAATAAATATTAGCAAAAGCACACGCGAATCTCCGCCGGTTTGGAATTTGCTTGGCATCGCGCGTGCCCTGACGCGGGTCTCCCAAAGCAAAAGTTGTCTGCTGATGGAGGAGGTTTGTTTGTTTGCCTTAGTTTTGGTTTTTCCTCAGTCGGCTGGGCTTACACCACTGTCACAGCTAATAAAGGTAAGTACCGGTACAGCACTACCTTGCGCATTGCCCTAATCACATTGCTCTCGAAATTAAGTCTGTCAGCGCTTCAGCTGTAAACCCGTATTGCGAGAGCTTAATAACTCCACTGTGAACAAAACAAAATTACTTCTAGGCTTAAACCTGGTGTGCAAGACTTCTGCCTATGGGGCCACATTTTATTTGTCGCAGGGAATATAAAAAGCCTGCCCAAAATGGTTACAGAGATGAAATACATGAACAGAAACACAACGTACGTGTGCACGTACACACACGCTGGCATGTATGTGCACACACGTGTAAGTCATTTCATGTGATGTATGTTACATCCCTACCTACACTGCTTGCAGAAGGAGGAAATAAACTCATCAGGAACCTCTGACTCCCTCCCACCAATCAATTTCTTCAGGTTTTAGACTAATCTCAGTCTCTACTTCTTTTTTGAATGTCTCTTCTTTTTCCCAAGAATAATAAACTTACACTCACCCACCACAAATTACACTGGCCTGAAGCTGAGGCAGATGTGGTAAAACTCCATCCTAGAGCAGTAGCAGTTGTTTTATGTATCAAAATGTCCCGTCTTTGAAGTCGAGTCTTAATAATGTCTTGCAGGAAAGCCCCAGGGCAGAGCCTTTCTCTGCCACAGACTTCTTGTACAACTTTGGGCAAATCCTTTAGCTCTCTGTTCCTCAGCTCCATCACTGAAAAATTGGAATAATTAAATTACTCTACTTCATCAAACAACTGTGATGATAAATGCACTATGAAATGCTCTGAAATGTCTGTGATGAAGAGTACCTGCTGGACGGAGAGATGCAGAGCTAGAAAGGGGAACTTTGTTACCACTCCAAATTCATGGCATTTCTGGCTTCAGAAGTGATGTTCTAAACCAGTTTTAAAGTTTATTTTCTTAAAATGACACAGATCAAATAGATTCTTCTATAAAAACACTATACATTTTTTTTTCCTATTAAATAATAATGTAGACTGCATGTGCGGTATGACACACAGCTTTGTCGTCATAGTTTGGGGTGGCCATGCTGGAGCTGGTGGGGCTTCCGTGATGGATCTGAACAGCACCGGTAGAGCTGTTTTGCTCTGTCAGGTCAAGATAACCCTTCCGTAAGACCCGCACTCCCGACTCAGATGCCAAGTCACACAAAATCTGTTCACCCTCACAAGGAGGGGTAGAAAATAACTGTGCCTGGGGTTCATGGCACCCCAGCGCCAGAGTGTCCCCCTTCATCCTCATCCTCACCTCGCCAGGGAGGCTCTGGTCCCAGAGTAGGAGGAAGGGGAAGCTGCATGCAATGGCTCTGGGGCACAGACCTGGAAGTTCATCCTGTCACTTGGATGGTGCACCAGGACATGACCCCCTCAATGACCATGGCTGTGGGAGCGAAGCCGTAGCTGCAGGAGAGCCTGGGGAAACGGGTGCTGCTGGGGCAGAGGATTTCTCTGCAGAAAGGGCAGGTGAAGTTGGGATGACATGGACATGGACAAAGGGAAGGAAAATGGCCAGTGTTGGATTAAAAAGAAATTAAACACAGCATCAACACATGGTGTAGTTATGCTCATGGGAGTGACCAACACAAAAAGATGAGTTGTCCTAGCAGAAAGCAGAAGCTGGCTTAGGTTTTTGCCATCAAACCCTCCACCCTCTCACTTTCCCTTTGCTTTGCCTCCTTTCTTGTGAGGTGTCTACCAAAATTCTGAGTCTGGGCAAAGCTCACAGCGTACATCTTCCCATCGCGCTGTACACACCCTTCCTCCCCCGACCAGCAGCTCCCTTTAGGACTCCACGCAATAAGCAATAACATTGGAACCAACCAAAAAAGGGTTCCCACAGCTGCCCCGGCTCCATTTTGGCCAGGGGTGGCCACAGCCAAGCAGCACGGTCAGATGGTGGCCGTGGACTGACACGCCTGCATTTGCCGTGCTGGCCGTGTACGGGGCACCAGCTGGGACAGCCTGGGGTGCCGGGACAGGGTCTCCTGGGTGCCGGCTCCTTGGAGTCCTCCACCCATCAATCTTAGAGCAGTATGCCGTCATGGATAAATAGCAGCTGTTGCAGTAAGCTCATCGGATAACAGGCACATATATTAAAGTACCTTTAGCACACTTACCAAAACATATATTTAGCTAGGGAAAATAATCTTGCCCTGCCTATAAAAGTCAAAGTTTGCCTTTATAAATAACTCCAGGAACCCTGCACGCATCTGAGGAAATGGCGACAGCGTGCATGCTCAGCCTCCTTCCCCGAAAAGATCTCTGAATAAAATATAAACATGCTGAAACACAAAGAACAGTTTGGTGAAGATAATGAAATCTAGTGAAGCCAGTAATTTACTCTGTAAATCATATAGCTACTTCTTCCTTGCAGTTGCCTACCCTGATTTACATCACGAACCTTATTTCCGAGCTTCTCCCCGCTTTATTGCAAGCACGGGAGCGCCGCGTGTCTTTGTGGCTGGTAAAAAATATTTATTTATACCTGCAAAATGTCCCACTCTAAATATGCCCTGTTAGCTCGATACACGTCTTTTTTCCAGTCTTCTCTCGGGTCTTTCCAAGAAGGGAAGGAGAGGCAGGAATCCCAAAATGCCTGTTTTGCACACATTCTTGTTATCACAGTAGCTGGGAATGGGAGTGCTGTGTTGGTGCTGGCCATGGGGAGCTGCGGAGAGGATCCCCCCCGCGCTGCCCGGGGACCCCCTGGAACCCCCAGTCTCCCCAGTCTCCCCACCCACTCCCCAGTCTCCAGCACCGCGCAGCCCCTTCCCATTTTATTCATGGCGTCAAACCTCTTCCCATTTGCACGCAAAGACTTCAAACTCTCAAACTTTCCTCTGTGGCACAGAACATCTTCAGAAGGGGCTGGAAATAATTGGGTGCTATTGCCTCCGTAACGCCGCCGCGTACGCCGCAGCGTATGGAAATCCGAAGTAGCGCCGAACACTCCGGGGCAAGCGGCGAACCCCGCGTGCCAGCGAGCTGCGGCACAGGGCTTAGCCCCAGCCTCATCTCTTATTCACGTCTCTCCTTTAAGTCTAACCACTCCGAGGTGCGGCTATATCTCTATGAATTCGAGTGGATTTGTCTCCCGGTGTATGCGCGTACACGAGGCAGGCGCATTATGCGTCCGTACCGCTCTGCCTGGCTCTACGCGGGAATAGAGACTGCAGGGAAAAAATTACATCTAGATGAGTCTTTATGATGTGTGTTCCTTCAGTATTAAGATCTCTTCAGGCTTTGTATATCCGGTAATATTGCTCTCATTTTAAATTCTGCTAGTAATAATTTTAAGAGAAAATTCCTTGTGACAACTGCTGTTGATTTAAAACTAATGTTTAGCCAGTAATGGGTAATTGTATTAGACTAAAAAAAGCCGCTGTAAAGTCGACTCCAGCCTGATTTTTAATTTACTGCATCATCAGCTACTTTTATGATACTATTTAATCTGCTGAAATAAAACTATTGCTCTATAAATATCTCTAACATTCAAGAAAGATTGTTTTTTAGCCATTCTGCTCTTGGGGCTGAGGAGTTGTTAATTATTATATGAATAATTCCTGTGAATATATTTACTTATATTTGTTTTAATTGCCACAAGACTCAGAGAAGTAAGGTGTTACGTTGCACTATGAACTCACTTTTAACCCTTTAAGGGGGAAAGGGAAAATGCCCATCTCTACTTTGCACCCGTACTGGGTTCACAAAATGCATTCTGCGTTTCTGGGGTGGGGGGAGGAGAAAAAAAGATGCCAAAACAATTTCCCTTTATATTTTTCCCGTACGGACCTGCATCTGACTGAGCCGGGATGGCCGTGCTCGCAGCCGCACGCGGCACAGCGACTGCACGGCCGCAGGAGCCACCAGGGCTGCTCTCGCCGGGAGCCTGGTTTGCATTTCCAGGACCTTTTCCAACTGCGGAGCAGCACGGGGGGGGGAGAGGGGGGCCTGATCCTGCCCTCTCCTCCCTGGAGCTGTGTTCCTGACGAACGCAGCCGGGGCGCAGCGGTAGGTTCGCCTCCTCCAGTATTAAGAAATCAGTGCCGCAGGGCCTGTTTCAAACCCCCCCCGGCACTGACAGAAAGACCCCCACTGAGTTGGGTGGGCTCTGGGTGGGTCCCCATAGCCCCCGCGTGGGTATATTCATGCACAGAGAAGAGGTTTGTGAGCTACCTTTATATAAATCATAAAAAAAACCAACGTTACAAATAGGCATTTTTATGTTTTTCTTGCTTATTAACTCCCTGCAGAAGCAACGTGCATCAAGGTCATGCAGAATAGTTTTCTGCCTCTGTCTATACCGAGCATCAGTGACCTCCTCAAAACAACACACTACCGGATTAAAACAGCATCAAAAACCTTGCACTGCTCATTTTGGATGAGAAAATCTTCATTAGTGAAAAAAGAAAATCTATCGCAACAAATAACCTGCACCCACCTATTAAAAACAAAAAAAACAAAAACAACAGAGTTTTTTTATTCGCTACTCCTTTTAATAAACAGCAGGCTCTCGTAAAGATTACCTGGGAGATAAATGGGTCTGCTGGAAGAAAAAAGACTCAGGCTATGACCAAAAATGTGTATCTGTGGCATGTGAGTCGCTGATTTTTAATGTTCCAAATACATTTCTATTGTAGCTTTAGGTTTATTTACCCTGATAAATACTTGATTACCTGCCTGCAACAACGGGGGGAGAAGGTTGTTGTCAAATCTATTATAATACGATCGAGTAATGGTTACAAGATAAAGTAAGGTAAAACAAATAATTCTTAATGCTGTGCAATCACCTATAATTTTATCCAAACAACTTCTGTTTTTGTTATCTCCTTATGGTCGAATGCCTATTCCCTAGAAAGAGGGAAGAAGTCTCTTTTTACCTCAGTAATTAGCTTGTTTGAAAGCTCCCACAAATTCTTCCTATCATAAATTTTGCATTGCTCCATGCACAATAATGCACATAAAATTAAATAAACAATTTAATTAATTTAATTAAAATTAAATATTAAACATATTGTGTATAAGAAGCCCATGTCTTTGATTTAATTGGGCAGGAGTACCCAAAGCAGTTTGGGTAACAGTGAAAAATAATTAAAAACAACAAGTACGGTAGCCTCTGGGTACGAAGAGTAGTTGGGAGCTTTCTCCTGAGAAAGGTTTATTTAATTAAAACTAAACTAATCTTTGGAAAACACTTGATAAGCATTTCATAATACAAATCATAATCCAAAAATGAAGCCTATACTTCGTCTACATGATACTGGAAAATAATATTAAATAATTCAATTCTGCCATGAGCGACTTTCCCAGCACGCACAGAATAATTCAGCAGACAGCATGTTTACCACCTTTAAATTTTCTGTAACATTTAGTTGATCTGGATAAATATTAGTAAATTATATGAAGGCATAATGGATCCATAAGTGATAAGGCTGAGAATTAATGCTTGATTTAGGCTGTTTATTGCTTCTTGTAGATATAATACCAGACAAGGAAAGCACAGCTAACTTATTTGGAAGGCAAGCTGTGCCTGCGTCGGCAGGTGAGCCATTTGGCTGTGTTCACGTTTTCTAACCTATTCTTCGACACCTTTCATTCATAATAGAGAATATTATTTCCAGGATCTCCTAGCAGTGGAGGAGGAATAGATTATTTATAGGGTGGTGTCTCTATCAATACTTCATGCTGCCAAACGCTGGTGTTTCTATACCGGCCGGTGATAATTTCAGCTCCCTGAAAAAACTTGGATCCTGCCCAAGGTGGCAAACTCTTCGCCTGGACATCAAACAGCCTGCCTTGCACAACCGCTCGCAAGCTGGATTGCAAATGCTGACAGGCTTTATAGGTCATTTCAAAAACAAATGCTTCATTTTAGCACCTTAGACTGCAGCAGCTCCTACAACAAGCTGCTGATGCCAACTGGCTTTTTCAAAAGTGGATGTATCCAACGAGATCCTAATTGACACTTTCAGGCAAGTGCCCAGCGTAACTGAATATTACTCAGGTTTCTGGAGAGTGGTTTTAAAGTGACCATATAATTTAAATGACCTTCGAATATAATTTAAAATGCTACTGTAGAGCCCCGTTCCTTTCTCCCTGAATGGGCTCCATCAATGGGGAAACTCCTGTTGATGTTAATGAGGGCGGGAGCGGGCACTTCCACCATGAGCTGCCATTGAATTTTCCAGGTTGTTTTTTTCTGTTTTTTGTGGGTTTTGATACATTCCTGGGAAGATCCTGTTAACTGACTTGGAGTTACTTTGGTTCGTACCATACCCACAGCTTTTTAGCGGAGGACCCAGTGATTTAGCAGAGATTTCTGTCGAACAGAGGTACAATAGGGCCCTTTACATGGTGTGGGAATTTCCCGCATGTTGATTAACCTCGTACTGTAAAAGACCGTAGGCCAAATCCTTCACTCCTCACGCAGACAAAAGTCCACATTGACTTACCCAAAATCTCCCTGCAAACGCTCATTAAAGTCAATGGCATTTTGCCTCGGTAAGGGCTGGGGATTTGGCCCGGTGGTTGTCTTTGCAATTGGGCATCGCCAGGAGAAGGGGATTACCATGACACCGAGCCCGCAGTGGGGACTGGCTTGTCCCAGACCTCGGGCACTATCTTCCCCCCGGCCCCAAAACCCCATAGCACAATCATACTGTCGGTGCCAGCCCGGTGCTCCAGCGACCAGTGTCGAGTGATGCCCAGCATCACCGCTTGGGCCACCACCTTGATGCTCTGGTGGTGCCACCCCGGGGAACGTTGCCACCCAGCTTGCCCCATGGGGCAGGCAAAAAGCAGGCAGGTTATTAGCCACCAACCCACGAGGCTCCTGTCCTCCCCACTGTAGCCCCTATTGAAAAAAAGTCTGGCTTACATCCCCTCCGGGACAAGATAGCCGGTAATTTAGAACCACCTTAGAGGAGGGTACATCTATCCAGAAAATAATAGAAATATAACACACACACAAAAAAAAAAAGTGGGCTGGTTTCTATTTGTTTGTTTTAGCCGTATCATAGCTCAGACCTTCCTTGCCATTGTGGTTCAATATTTACTGATCGAAAATATAGACTAGCTGCGAGTCACAGCATTTGCCAGAAAGAACGATTATCATCAGAAAGAAATGGGCATTAAAAGAATAGCTCTTCCATTTCCAGCATATAAAACAGACATTCAGAAGAACAAACAGAGCAGAGAAGAAATGACGGTCATTTGCAAGTAAAATATTACTAAACAATATAACGTTGGATTAACTGTTTCATGTATTTATTGTGAAAGAATATATAGAACTTTACATGAGAAACTATCAGTACAAGCAAGAAACAATGCGGCCTTTTAAACAGCTTGCTTTTAAGTTTAATGCTTCTGCACATATAGTACACGAGCTTGCTCCCGCTGAAGCCTACGCAACAGCTCCCATTAAGTTCAAAGGGGTCAGGATCAGGCCCCGAGGTTTTCAACTTTTCTCCTGTCATGTCCCTTTCAATAACGTTGCAGCCCCCCCTGGTCTCAGTAACGTTAATGTGCTTCGGACGTATTTATGGCTGAAAACGTGCAATATGGCAAAGGGGCACCAGAAGAGGCAATTTGGGGGGCTGATCCTGAAAACGGTGGAGCGATTTTTTTCCTTTCTACATACATTTAAAAAGAAAAGGAGGGGACGGAGGGGCAGGATAAAGAAAAAAAGAAAAAGAAAAAAAAAAGCCAAGCACATATTGAGTCCAGTCCTGTATTCGTGTGAAGCAAACCATTGAGCCCGCAGCACAGTAGCGAGGGCTGACTGGACCGGACAAAACCTGACTCCATTTATTGTCTTTTGTTGTGGTGTGCCAGGAATGCAGGAGCTGCGGTTATTCGGAATTAGGGCCGGCTCTGGGGATGGCTTTGTACTCCCAGGACCTGTGGATTGCTGAAAATTGGTGCAGCTCTGATCGCCGGCTTTAGAGATTTTTCTTCCTTCTAGCGCTGTTTAAAATGGTCACGTAATAATTTCAGTGACTCTGTGGCAAATAATTAATTATGTGAATTTGTAATTAGCTTGCTACTCTTACAAAAGCTTAAATTGGATTAATTTTATATTCTCTTACCCAAAATACAGCTCCGAAGAAGGATTTGTAACAAATGTGATATGCAGAACTATTCTAGTACTTGTCCTGGTTTACCCAGAAATCATGCTAAAACATTTCCCATTCGATGCATGCTTTAACGCTAACATAAATTAGTAGAACATTAATTCTATTATTTAACTAAATATTAAAGAGTTACTGAGATTCATACACAACTATATTAATATCCTATTTTATTTAGCTTACCAGAAAACCCGTTTAACATCTGATTATTTTCCTGGGCCTTATTCTAAATGAAAGAATCTTTGCAGAAACAGAAGCATAAAAAGAATTACAGTGGTACAGTTGATCACTGCTTTCATGGCAAACACAATAACTGCCTATTGAGATAATTAAAGCACCAGCAGTAGAGATGCATAAGATAAGAACAGAGAAGTTTAGGGCTGGATTAGTGCAACCTTTACTCTGTACGATGCAAAGGGTTGGGCCAGATGACTCAAGAAGTTGTCTCCAAGTCCATCTTCTTTCATTCTGTGCACGGGGAAGAGCCGTACTTATTTTTAGCGCTTGAACTCTCCCTGCAAGTGCACTCCATCCAAATTAAATAAAACTCGAAGACTTTCAAATTGCTTGGAAACGGATCCTGAAGCCCTGATTTACTTTCAGCTTCATACCTACAAAGTTCCTAGTGATTTCAAGGATGGATTTGCCAGACGTACAAAAATGATAAGTTCAATTCTCAGAATCGCTACTGCTGTAAGAGTGGATTTAACAGGAACCCAAAATAAAGGAGTCCTTAAAAAAAACCCCACAAACAGGATTTGGTCCCTAATATGTAGCTATAACAGCAATGATGTCATTCATGTTCAGTCATGTACATGTTTTCATAAATCATTTTTAATAATTTATCGGATATAAAGAAGAGCTTGAAGTGTGACAAGCTTCTGTAATTTTAAATAGAGCTTTCAAGTAACTTTTCAAGCTCAGGGTAGTGAAACCCACTGACTGCGTAATGCGTATCTAAGTACAAAAATCCACGGCAGAGGTATAAGCCTTCTTGAAAGGCAGAGGCACGGGCTGGATGCTGCCTTCTCCTCCTCGCTCAGCATCGCCACTGCAGGGACTTATCTGGAGCTGGTGTAAACCAGCGTACAAGGGAAGGGAGCCCGTGCTGCCTGCATTCACCTTGTCACACAGCAGTGAAACCAGCAGAACTAAATCGCTTCAAACCAGCTCTCCGTTTAGGGTACTGCCTTCGAAACCAATTCTGTGATGGATTCGAGGGGCGGCGAGGGGAGCACCCAGGAATTTCAGGCCAGGTCAGGAGTTACTGGATTAAAGGGCATCTGCAGGATCCTGAAGTTTTCTACAGCACCCTGGGTTTTACTCTTTCTGGGAAAAATCTTTCATCTGTGCTATTAACCTCCCTGGGAAGTCAGAGCTCGTCCCTGCCCTGTGACCGACCCACTGCACCTCGGCCAGCTTACAGGGGCTCAGCATTCCCACCAGGCTCAGGGCTCAGGAACGACCTCAGGTGGGAGGATTAAGTGCTTGGCACCACGCACTGTCATTGTACCTTCACCTGGACGCTCAGAAAGGTACAATATGCAAGGCACAGAGGAATGCTCTCCTTTCTGCTGGCGCTGCTACGCGCCTGCTATTTTTGCCAAGATTTATCCTCTCTACAGCCATATTCAGGCCACTAATCTATTGTTGTAGCTCAGGCTAAGCTGATGCTCATTTTTAAATTAAACCTCAGGTGAAAGTTGGCAAATCCGCCTGTGTGTATGGTTTGTCTCTGCTTGCAATCTTGCGTGCGCGCACCTTAGCACAGCGCAGCTCCCCTGACCTCTGGCTGGTGCGGTTTTATTCCTGACAGGCTAGATGTGAATAAAATCATATGGAGCTGTGTTTTTACAGTTCAGCTTTCTGAGTCCCATCCTGCTGCCATTGAAATCAATGGCAAAACTCCCAACTTCGCTAGTCATATCAGATTAGCTTTGTTCCACGGACTGAAACAATCTAATAGATACCAGGTGTCCTCGATAGAGCTTGTGTGGTCTACAAGTAAGTGGAACATATTTTTAAAAGTCAAATATGAAACAGCTACATCACAGAACCTGTAATAACTCCAAACTGATATTATTATCTATGGAGGACATGATCAGTATCTAAAATGTGACTCAATGTATATTTATATGATGCATCCTATAACAGACATGTTCTGAGGTAAACTCAGCTGCATGTTAAACCACTACAGAAACGGATCCATATTTATGCTCATTTCCACAAGAAAGCGTGGCTCTCGTGTGTTTTTACTTAGGGGAGAGAGCCCCAAACAACCTTAAATTAATCCAGAAATCCACTTTAAATATACGACCTTGCATGTAAAAAGACCTACATGTGGAACCTCTAGGCTGCTGCTCTAACATTTAGCTCCCTCCTTGCTCCAAGCCGTGAACCTCCACTGCGAAATTCCCTATCTGCTTTTCCACAGCCATGGAGCCTCACCAGCTCCTCCAGTAGCATGGACTGGAGGAGGTGACAAAGCACTACAACTGTCCAGACCTGAGCTGCGCCAAGACATCCATCGCTGCACAAGGGGTGTAGCTGGAAAATGCACAAGGAATTCTCTTGTGCTGTCTCCTGGTGCGGAGGTGGCTCAAGGAGCTTTGTCCAGCTCACACGAAACTCTCAGTGCCCTGCTCTGCTCACTCCAGGGCCTGATTCTCATTCACAGCACCTGCAGATAGGGGCCTCAGTGCAGCTCCTCCTTGTTTTGCCCAAGGGAGGAGCAGAGCTTCCAGCCCAGGACCCATCACACAGGCACAGCCAGGTCAATAACCTAGGGACACACAAATGGGGAGGTCCCCAGAAAATATTCAGCCCTTCCTGGCAAACAACAAAAAAAGTTATTGATCATTTTTCTAATCCAATTAAAGGTCCTCAAACATGGTAACATCTACCCCAGTTCCTAGTCAGAATATCTCTTGGGGCCAGCTCTTGCGGCTCTTTGCATGCTGGCACTCGAGTCTCCTGCTCTGCTCTTGCCTTGCAGTTCCATGTCTTGGGAGCAGCTTCCATGTCTGTCCCTGACTACAAGGTTGGCCCAGGGCTCTTGTGGGCAGCATTAGCATCTGATGGATGAGGAGCTGGAATCAGGAGGCTTGCAAAACTCTTCCCCCCCCCCCCTTCTGCTAGGTAAGCAAGAGCAAGCTTCACATCAAGCCTCCCTCTTCCATCTGAAGCACTGACTGGTCTCCAAAGGTCGATGGGCAGCATGTGCTTGCCCCAGGCCTGGCCTAATGGGAAACACCTTCTCAGCTGAGGTCCAGGTGCTGCTGCTGCAGCCCTGCTGGAGGAAAGCACTGCAGTATCCCAGGTATGACACTCCCAGGCAACATTTTAGGCAGCTGAAGCTGCCCGTGGAAAGGGCCAAGCTGACAGCCCTCTGCAGCAAAACTGCGGCTGCAGGAGTCAGCGTCCGGTTCCTGAAGTCAAAGTCAATTTTTTTTAAAAAAAGCTGCATCAGGGCATCAGGAAAACACCAAGCCCCATTAAAGAGGCATGATCCAATTAGTATTTCATTTGGTATCTGAAAATCTAGTGCTATCTCTAGTCTTATCTTTTACCAGCCATCCTCTTTCATTAGGGATTCGTCTCCTTAACAGGCTTAAATACTGGTACTTTTCCAATAAAGATCTTGCAAACTACGTTCAAGGGTAGCTTATTTTAACATTCATCACGTTTAACAAGACTTTTACCAGAGCAGAGAGAACGCGTAACTAATTGTTGGAAGATCTGGTCAAGTTTATTGTAACGGGTAACTGTCGGGCAATTATGATTTATTTATTCAGAGGGAGATAAGGCACGCATTGTTCTCTGGAAGAAAAAAAAACAGGGCTGATCTTAAAGTTACTATTATTTCCCATGCCTTCTTCAATCATTTCATAACAGAGGGGACCAACCAGAGCACAATCCTCATTGGCTCCCTTTGCTCCAAATTTTGGGGTTTAAGCTTAACCTCTCCCCAGCCTGGCTCCCGGGCCCAGAGAGGCCGTTGCAGGTGCGTCTCCTCCTCCGCTTTATTTCTGAAAAGGTCTGTTGTCATGAGGGGACACCTGAGAGCCCCGGTGTCCCCCGCAGGGTCCCCGAGCCTGCGGCTGGTGCCCGGCCGGAACGCCGGCGGGGAGACTGCGGCCGCCCGGTCCGGGGGTGGGGTAAGAAGGGGGGGTTCCTTTTAATCTGGCAGTCGAAAAAAAGGAAGAGGGAGAGAGGAATAGAGGAAAGAAAAGTGCCCCATTATTGTCACCGTTCCTCGGGTCCCGGCGGTGCTTTCTCGGGGAGCAGCGTGCCCTCGCAAGCGGAGGCGCCGGGGAGCGGGCGGGCAGCATCTCCGTCGGCACCGGGGGCGGCAGGAGGCACGGCAGGGCCCGGCCCGGTACTGCCCAGCCCGACACGGCCCCACGGCGAGCGCAGCTCTTTCCCACACCCCACCCGCGCAAACAGATGCCGGGCTGGGCAGCCGCTGCACCACGGGCGCCCGCCGAAACGGGTGGGAGGCGGCCGTGGCCCATCGATGCCAGGGGGGACCCCGAGCCCGGCACCCCAGGGTGCTGCTACCTGCCCCCGTCTTCGTCCGTCCCTGTCGCTCCCTGCCCCCCAGGTCGATGCAGTGCCCCGGTGACCGCCGCCAGGCGGGTCTGCGGGGCCCCGAGAAACTCTGGGGCTTTGCTGGAGACCGGGGAGGGCTCTCCCCGCCTGGCAGGGGGGGTGCTCGGATGCGGCTGCCGAGGGGGAGCAGCACCCCGTACTACTACGGCAGCGCCCGGCGTCGGGGCTGCCTTTACTTCTGGCGGGACCCCGCTCTTCTCTGACCCCAGCGGCTCCAAGCAGCCCAAGGGAGGACGAGAAAGGGAAAAAGGGGGGAAATAAAAAAAGCAAGCCCGAAATGTGACCCGGCCCGTCTGTGCTCCCGCATCGCCCTGGCACGGCGGCTTCTTCCCCTGCCCGAGCCGAGCCCCGCGGGGTCGAGCACCGCCACCGCAGCCCGGGGGCAGAGCGGGGATGCGCCCGGTGTCCGCCCCGCCGAGCCCCCCACGACCGCCCCGCCGGCACCGGCATCGCCACGGGCCGCAGCGGGCTCGGCTCGGCAGCCCAGTCCCCCCCTAATCCCCATTTTCCTCCCTCCCCCGACGGCTCTGCTGCTGCCGCAGCTCAGAAAGTTTTTATTCGCATCCTCGTTACTTCCAAACTGACAAAGTGACCAAGAACAAACATACAAACTCTTTTTTTAATGTAAGGGTTGCTCACCTGCTGCAGTAAAGATCAGATCTCAGAGCAAAGGACTTGTACCTCCAGCCAAGTCTGGTTCACCGACTTACTCAACCGGAAGAAAGAGCTCCATTAGCCGGTTTACATACACTCTTTTAAATCTGTTTCAAAGGCATTTGATGTAGAGCATAAAGATGCACCTTGCGCGCTGCTGTCAACAGCCAGCCCGAGCCTGGGGCTCGGGCGCTACGTGTCCACTCCCCAACAGAGGGAAAGTTACAGATTTATTTTTTTTAAACTCAAAATTTATCACTTTTTTTTTTCTCTCCAAATTTCAGCCCTTCGCCATTCGGCAAAGCTTTTTCCAAACGGTTTTAGATTTAATCCGAAATCGTTTGAGTTGTGTTTTGATCCGACCGCCGCTCTGCGTTTATTTGATGTAAAACCAAATAAAAGTTAAATCGAACCGGTTTCACCAACCAGTAGCCGGAACCCCGAGGTTGGGGGGGGTGCTCCGGGCCGTGCCCCCGTTGCGAGGACCCTCCCGGGGCGCGGCGGTGCGGAGTGAGCTCCCCGCCGGGACCACCCCCTACCGCCCCCCCCGGGAGGACTCCGCCGGCGATTTCGGTGGCGGCTGGGCGGCCCGGGGGTGGGGGGGACAGCCGGGCCAGGCCGGTCCCCACAGCTCCCCCCCCTCTCCCTCACCTGCAATAGGCTCCGGACAAATAGCAGCGCCTCGGACCTTACCCGACGGGGAGGGAGAGGTGCAGTGCTTTGGTAATATTCACTGTAAACCACTGTGACATTCACTCGCTTAATTCCGGCGTGACCTCGAGCACCACAAGGGGGGTGCGGAGGGAGCCCGGGGCCGGGGCCGGACCCCCGAGTCCCCCCCGGCTCGGTACCCGGGAGCAGCGCATCTCCCTCCGGCCAGAGCCGAGGCGAGGGCCCCCCGCACCCAGGGCCCTCCAAGCAGAGGGGAGGGGAGCGGAGCCCTCTTGTAAAGCTCCCAGCCGTCGGAGCCCGCAAGATAAACATCATTAGAAATCATTGTAATTGGGATTGTGAAATCTGACCTCTGACCCGCCGGGCTACGTGTCACAACCGTGTCTGCTTTGATTCCTCGAAAGGCGGCACAAAGGAACAAGCTCCGTGACAGGAGGCAGCGGGATCTGCGCCCCGGCCCGAGGGGACCGACGGGGGGGACCACGCGTGGCCTTCCCCTCCTCCCCCGCGCCTTATTTGCATATGCAAAGCAGCAGACCGCCGGGCCGCCCCCGCCTGGGGACGGGGGGTGGTCGTCAAGCCGGGGCCGGGGTCCTGGAAGCGCTTGTGCTCGGCTCTCGGGGTGTTTTGGGGGGAGAAATGAGCGTCGGTGCGTTCTTCCAAGCAGCGGAGGGAGGAAGGAGGGGGGGGGCGGGGGGTCGTCTGTTGAGTGTTGGCTGAGATTCACACCCCACAAACGCGCTGCTGCTTCCCGAGAGTCGGGGCGTGGGGGACCCGACCCTAATTTCCGATGGCAGGGAGGGAGGGGGAGATACCGCTTTTCCTCCGGGGCTTTTCCGCCTGGGCTTGTGGGTGCCCCCTCCTGGGGCTTGGGCTCCCCGGTCCCATCCACCCCCTCCAGCTCTCCGGCCGGGGGCCCTGGTGCGTGTCTCCCGCCTCCCCCCGCCGCTTTGCCCACATCTGGTCCCTCTCCGACGGGGAGGACGATGTGGCTCCTGCTCTTACCTCTCGGATCCTCGCAGCCCACAGCGGGGCTGATGCTGAGCCCTGGGGGGAGGCACCCCCCCCCCGACTGCCGGCCCCGAGAGCATCCCCCGCGGGGCCGTCTGCCCCCGGCACCCACGGGGGACCGAGGTCACTCATGGAGACAGCGAGGGCAGTCCTGCGCCCGTCCCCTCATACGCCCCGCTCAGCTGCTCTCCCGGCGAAATCCTAAAAGCATAATTACATTAAAAAGCCTGATTTGTTTAAATAATCCTCTTTAGGCTCCCCTTAATCTTCCCTATATTTCCCCCGTCGTCTTTATTCCTGACTTGTCCAGCTCAGCTGAGCTTGGCCGGACACCCCGCGGCTGAGGAATCCCCTCTTCGTCCTCCTCCGGACCCCCCCACCCTGCGGGCGACCCCCGCGCCTGGGAGCCTGTCCCCGGCCGCAGGTAGGCAGCGGGCCCAGGGGTCTGTCGGTGGGGCGGGGGAATGCGAGGGGGGGAGCCGGCAGCCCCGTTCGGCCCAGCGCCGAAAGCATCACCCGTGTCCCGCGGGCGGGGAAATCAAAGCGGGCCGGTGCCCCGTTCTCTCGGCAGGGCAGGGCCGGATTCGGCCCTCGGGGAGCGTCGTTACCCGATTTTTAAGAAGAAATTACTTTTTTTTTCGCCTGTACAGCTCCAGAGGAGTGCGGGGCGGCGGGTATATGAGAGAGGCAGAGAACTGAATTGAGATTGGAGCTGGGAGGGGGGCCCAATCTCTATGCGTCCCCCCGACAGCAGCAAGTGAAGGGGGACCGGGGGGGGGGAGTGATCCGACCGTGCCCCCCGAGTTCTGCAGCTGTTCCCCGGCCGGGTGGCCGCTTTCCCTCCGCCCCGAGCGGTGCGGGTCGCACTTTGAAGGACGGTTTCTTTTCCTCGGTGCGGAAGATTTAAGTTTATGATTCAATTCCATCGAAAAGAGAAGAGGGAGAAAGAAATGCAGAACTTTAGATGGCGCTGTACAACATTTATTTAAACCCTCCGAGTATTCCCGGCTCCTCGGCCTGCAGAGAGGAGCAGAGCCCTCGGCGGGCAGAGGAGGGCTGGGCTGAGCGGGGATGGGGTGGGATGCGCTGGGATGGGGTAGGATGGGGTGGAGGAGGGGTCCTGCCCCGCCGGCAGTGGCTGCGGGGAGCAGGGGGGTCTCTCCAGGGGGCAGCCCCGGCCTGCGTCTCCATCCGCGGTCGGTGACAGCTAACTGCAGCGCTAAGCAGAAATAGTTAAAAAGCAAACAAAAATGGCAGAGGCCATCTCCCGCTGCCCCTCTGCTCCCCTTCTCCTCGAATAAAAGGAAACCCCCTAATGCCTCCGACGGGGCGAGGAGGGGAGGGGAGCTGCGGGGTTGATACGAGCTGTGCTGCTGCTCGCCCACCTCCGCGCCCCGGCCCCGCTCCCCCGGAGCATGGCCTCGCCGTTGCCCCGTCCTCCGGGAAGGTCGGGGGGTGGGGGGGAGATGCAGGAGAGGGGATCCCCACGCTCGGGTCTCAGCCCGGCTCCAGCTCTGCCCGCTTCTCCCCTCCGCCCCGCCGGCTGCGGGCCTCGGGGAGGAATTCAGAGGAGCAGAAAGAAAGAGAAAGGAGAGGAAAAGGCGACAGACAGCCCCGTCGGGGGGCCCAGCGGCTCTCCACCCGCTCCGGCGCCCGGTCTCTGCAGGAGCGGCGGGGAGCGGAGCCCCAGCGCCCGCCCTCGGCTCCGCGGGGCCCCACGCAAGGCCCGCGTGGGCGCCAGGCCCGGGCACGGCGGCCCTCGACGGCCCGAGGATAAAGCCACGGGCACGGCACAGCCCCGGTCCGTCGGTTCCGCCGGTCCGGCGGCGAAGAGAGCCGCTCCCGGGACGGGACGCTACCGAATTTAACCGGGATGGGTGGAAAAGGGGAGCGGGGGCGGCAGGCTGGGAGTCCCACCGGCCCTCCGCGACCCCGCGCTTCCCACGCACACGGACAAACGCGAGCGGAGGGCAGGGAGCGGGGAGCGCTCCCGGGGAGCGGCGGCGCGGCGCCCGGTGCCGAGCGGCGATCGCTCCGGTCCCCTCCTCGCCGCGGCTCTGCCCTGCCCGGGGGAGAGCTCCACGCTGGACACTCAGTGTGGGAGCAGACCCTCTCGGAGCGATGCAAAGAGCTGTCAGGCAAATCCCTTTTCAACACATCCCGGAGCTCTAAACGTCCAGAGGGTTTCAGGCATTTTTCCTGCAGGAGCTGGTGATATATTATTACCATTATTACGAGGTGTTTTTTTATCTCTTGTTAAAAAGGGAAATGCGGGAGGCGAGGCACGACGGCAACAGCCAAAGAGATTTTTTTTTTTTTAAGAGGGTAGAAAAATAAAAATAAAAATGAAAAAAAAAATATCGAGGGTCTCGGACAGGGTTTTAAACAGAGGACGAGCGCATTGAAAATTGCTGCACTGATCCATCGAAACCAAAACCTAATTACGCCACCGAAATGGCACTATATACGCAGCGTATTGTGTATGTATATATATATTTATTTTTTATATTTATGTATATATATATACAAACATCCATACACTAAAATAAAGAATTACAGCCAGCCTGGATCCTGAACACAGTCTACACTTTATTTCAGACTACAGATTTCTGAACATAATAAAATCTTTGGCTTGTAGCGGCGGGTTCAGTCTCGCAGTCTGTGGATCAGAATTATTTTTTTTTCCTCGGGAAAAAAAAAAAGAGACAGAAATTCACACACAAAAAAAATAAGATCAAACGAAAGATCAGGAAAGTCGGACATTTACTGTAAAACAAGAGCAACGGACATCGAGAAAGAAAAATAAAAAGGAAAGCAAACAAAACGAACAAACGAACAAAAGAGAGGGGAAGAGAGAGAGAGAGAGACAAGGGAAGAGAGAAACTGTCCAGCAAATAGAGATCGCTACACATATTTCTTACCTGAAATTAAATATATACAAGGTCATATGCTGTTTGGCTATATAGAGATAATTTTTTTTTTTTTGTAAGTGTTCATATTTTTATTTTTTTTTCTTAATCGGAGTCCTTATACTATGGATAGACAATAGATCTGCTTTTAAATAGCACCTGTCCGCCTCCCGGCCGGCGGGCCGGCGCCGCGGCGCAGGGCTGGGGGGGCCGCGCCGCCTCACTCGCTCTCCTCTTTGTCCTGCACGGTGGTGGTGGAGTGGTTGTAGAGTCCCTGGGCCATGAGGTGCAGCGCCAGCCCGTTCTTGATGCCCGTCGCCTTCTTGATCTTGGCTCGTTTGTTCTGGAACCAGATCTTGATCTGGGACTCGTTGAGGCTGAGCTCCTGGGCCAGGCTCTGCCGCCGCTGCTCCGTGATGTACCGGTTCGCCTGGAACTCCGCCTTCAGCCGCTGCAGCTGCTCGGCCGTGAACGCCGTCCGCGGCCGCTTGTCCTCCTTCTCCGTCTTCTTCTTCTTCAGCTTCCTGGTGCGGGGGCCTGCGGGCAGGGCACACACACGCCGCTGGGCAGGGCCGCGCCGCCGACCGACCGACAGACCGACCGACAGACCGACCGACCGCCGCCCCCGCCCCGCCGGCCGCCGGAAAAATGGCCGACGGGCGAATTTCTGCCGGTCCCGTGTGTACCCCCCCAGCCCACACCTCCCCCCACACACACACACACACACACACCCCGGCACGGCGGAGGGAAGGATGGGGAAGGAGAGGGGAGGCCGGGGCCGAGCCGCCCCCGCGCCCCCCCGCCGCCCCGCCGAGGGGACCGGCGGCCCCGCTCGCCCCCCACCCCGACACACGTCGGGGCGCCGCTCCGCCCGCCCCGCCGGGACGAGCCTTGTTCCCTCTGCCCGGCCCGGGGCCAGGACCCACCGGCCGGGCAGCGGCTCGGCCGGGCAGCGCGGGGGGCGAGGGTCCCCGCGGCCCGGTACCGGGGAGCCGCCGGCAGCAGCAGCTTGGCCGGGGGCTGCCCCGGTTTCTTTTTTGGGGGCAAGAGCCCCCTTCTCAATGCTGGCCCAGCCTCGGGGGGGGCCTTCTCCGCCGCTACCCCGGGGCTCCGCCGCCGCCCGGGTCGCCCGGGCTCTCCGGTGGCCAGTTCTTGCCGGGGACCCCAGGCCTCGCCTGCAGGTCCCTCCATGAACCCCCACCGAAAGCGGTGCCCCCCCACCGCCCCATCCCCAGGCCGGGACGAGGCCCAGTGAAGTGCCCCGGAGGTCGCCGGGGAAGCCACCCGACCCCGGGGCGCATCCAGGGGACAGCGCCCGGTCGGGGGGCAACCCCCGGTCCTCGACACGCCGTCCCGGCCCGGGGGGGAGCGGAGAGGGGAGGCAGCCCTGAAAAAAGGGATCTGCCAAAAAATCCCCCGACAGCTGCCGGGCTTGGCGGGCGGCCCCCGGGCCCGCAGCCCCCCGCCAGCAGCAGCCGCAGCCGCAGCCGGCGAGGCCTCCCGGCCGCCGAGTAGGCCGAATGCTCCTCTCCCCGCTCAGCCCTTCCCCAGAGCGGAGGGTTTCCCCGCCGGTTCGGCGGCGGCTGCCGGCGGGGAGAAGGACGGGGCCCGGCGGGATGCTACCGGGGCTCGGCCGGCGGAGGGGCGGAGGGCGCGGGGAGCGTATCGCTTTACCCCCGGCACCTTGCAGCGGGGTGCCGGCGTCTCCGACCGCCGCTGCTCGCTCGTTCCCGGAGCCTGGAGAAGCGGCGGGGGCCGGCGGGCAGCTCCGAGCACAACAAAGAGAGCGGCCGAGCCATCCTCCCCCTCGCCCTTCTCCCCTCCGAGCTGGGGCGAGCAGGGACCTTCGGGGAGGACATGCAGAAATAATCCTCTGCCCGAAGAAAGCGGAGGAAAAGAAAGAAATAAAGGCGCAAGTGCAAAACGCCTGGCGCACGGCGGCCCTGGGAATCGGTAGCAAAACACCCGTGGCCGGGCCGGCCGGGAGCGAGGGCCGCGCCGTCTGACAGCTCTATCACTCCATCAATCACCCGAGTCAATCAAAGTGGCTTTTCTGAGTTTCAAGTCGCTGGACGTGTCAATAACGGGGGATGGAGATGGCTCGGCCGATCGCGCCGCATTGACCGCCGGCGGGGAGCCGCCAGGCCGGGCAGCGCGGAGCGGAGCGGGGCCGGGACCGGGCAGCGCCTCCTTCCCCGCGCCCCGGAGCCGCCCCCGGGCACCCGTCCCCCGCGCCCCCCGGGACGGCACCGGGCGGCCCACCCCGGCCCCGGGCCGCGCCGGTGGATCCCTGGCTGCTGGTCTGGGGTGTTCCGGGGGGAACCCTCTCTCCTCGCCCTCCGCTTCTCTCAAAAAAAATTACAATTAAAAATAGAAACTAACGGTGACAAAATAAGGGGCTGCCGGGGTCGCCTGGGGAAGGGGGCGGCAGAACAGGGCCGGGGGCCGGGAGGGCCGAGCAGGCGGCTCCCACCGGGGCGGCCTCGGGCAGAGGCACGTCCCCCGTCCCCCCCGCAAGAGCCGGGCCCCAAACCGCGGCAGGGAGCACCGGCTCCCTCGGCAATGCGCGGCCTAAGGGCCTGCCCGGCTCTGCCTCGCTGCAGAGGCCCCCGTGAACATCCCCTCCGCCACCTTCCTAAAAAAATCCCCATTTTCTTTGCTCCCCGAGAAACCCACCACCACCACCCCCCACGCACCTCCAGCAGCCGCTCAACATGTGGCTCAGGTCTCTCCCCCCTTTCCCGCGACCCCCGAAAGGCCACCAGCACCCAGGAAAAAAATAAAATAAGGGGAGAAAAAGCCCCCAAACGAGGGAGCAGCCGAATCCGCTGCCTTTTCTTTTTTTTT
>VUYV01000013.1:3513402-3616433 GCA_008711295.1 Anarhynchus alexandrinus
GGGGAGGGGGAGGAGGGGGTCCCGGCCTGTGCCGAGCCAGCGTGCGGGCATCGGGGAAGTTTGAGACGGGGAGAAAGGGAGGCGGGGGGGGAAGAGAAATCCTTTGTGTTTTTGTCCTCCTTTGTTCCGGAATTAACTTGACCAGTGGGGCTGGGAAGCAGCACGATTTCGATTTGAAAAAGCAAAGGAGAGGGGGGGCTCTTTTGATCCTCATCGGGGAAAATGATGCTCGGGGAGGCGGCTGGAGGCTCAGGCACCGGCGCTGGGGTCTCTCTGCGGCGGCTCACAGCCAAATTTCGTTGAAGGCACTATTTCTGCTTTGCATGGGAACTTTCGGCGTTAATTAGCCATGTTGCTCCTATGAGCCGGGCTTGCTCCTCTCTGCTCATCCGTTCCCAGGGAGAGAAAACAGTGTGTGTAGCGCTAAAACGCAGCAAGACAAAATAATCAGCTTTTAAATTAAGTGTTGGCTTGGGGGNGGGGCAGGGAAAGGGGCAGAGAGTAAAGCAAAATAAGTCTATTGCCTGGAGAAATGATGCAATGTTACTGCTGCCCAGTGGCAGCAACCGGAATTGGGTCATTTTAGGGACAAACGTCGGCAAAATTCAAGTCACGTCCACTTTTGATATAAGGATGTGTCCTCTTTAAAAATTGTTATGCAAAAGACTCTCGTACGTGATCTTCTTGCGATAAAAAGCAGCAAGCCAAATATTGGAGCCCGAGTCAATAATGTATGAACAGATTAAGCAACCTTTCTCCCAGGCAATTATTTCAGCAATTGAAAATCTCGCTGGCTCCAAATTTCGAAAATAATAATAACAATAATAGCAAAAGTAAATAAAGCCCGGCGCAAGTGCTATGGTCTCTTGCTCTTTGCCCCTTGCTCGGGAAGGGTGGGCGAGTTTTGGTGTTTTGGTTTTTTTTTTTCCCAGCCGGGGAGAGTAGCTGAGAAGGTATTTAAAACAGCAGCAGCCTGAAAATCACAACAATTCATAATAATCTATGGATCGCGGGAGTAAATAGGCATATCGCGGGGACACCGGCCTGCCTGTATTTATTTGTCTTTAAAGCTCCGGGTAAATTAAGTTTCCGGCTGTGTAATTCTAACAAAAGGTGATAGAAAACGCACTGGGGGAGTAATAGATGGTGGCACCGGGGATCAGAGGGGGGAATGGGTTTAATGTTGATTTATGTGCCGAGGGCCGGGGCGCGCCGCCGCATCCGCGGGAGCAAGGCGAGCGGCTCCGCGGGTGCGTGGGCTCCGCGGGTGCGTGGGCTCGGCGTGGGCTGCGCGACGGGGGGAGCGGGGGCGGGGGGCGGCCGGACCGAGCAGGAGCCCCGGGCACGGCCCGCAGCGGCGGCTTGTGGGGGAGCCGCTGCCGGGGGGCGGCTCGTCCCTGCGCTACTCCTCGGAGGTGCGTCCCTGCGTGGGGAGAGACACGCGTCCCTCCCTGGCCCCGAGATCACGGGGAGGGGGTGGGGAATAAATTCGGGTGCAGGAGGAGGGCGGTGGGTGCGGGAAGGAGGGACTCGGGTGCCTTTGGCCTCCCAGCGAAGGGCAGAAGGCAGAGAGCTGGGACGGGTTTCCCCGAGCCATCCTTGTGTCTAAAGTCGCTGCAAAGCTTTGAGAAGAGAAAACCCTCCGTCACCCGCTGCAGGCTACTTTTTCCTCTCCACTTTCTACTTTGCATCCCTTTCCCTGTGGCTGCCGGGCAGTGCTGGCCGTGCAGCGGGCAGGATTTTCTTTGAGTGCTTATCTCCAGCTCCACGATAAAAACTTTCCCCCTTCTTCACCACTTCTGATCTTGGTCTTGAATTTGGTTGCTGGTGCAGTGGCAATACCTAGCCATTTGTTTGGGTTGCAAAAGCAAGGAGCGGGTCAAAAGCAAAGAAACTGAACTTTCTGGAGACAACCTGGCAGAGACTGGAGTCTGCACCCTCCAGGAGAAACCACGACCAGGTTTGAAGCGAAGGATGTGACTTTGGACCCATTTGGGGTCTGGGTGGGAGGAAGAGGAAAAAATTATTTGGGAGCAATGATTCCTCCTGACTGAAGAGGTCTTGGAAGAGCACCGAGATGGAGGAGTACCCAGCCCCACCGACCTGCTACAGCTGAGAGCCTTTTCCAAGACACACCAGAGTACAATAGAAATACTCGCTAGCATGGCACTTCACCTGCACACCCAGCCCTGCAGCCAAATCCCACATCCCTCTCCAGACAGCAGCCTTACATTCCTGAGCTAGACAAATGATGAAAAAGTTCCAGTTACCGTCTAATGAAAGGCCTCCATCTCCCTTCCCCCAGAGGTTTCCGATGCACATATAATTAGCTCTCAATATTTCATGAATATGGGGTTTTACTAATTCCTTTTCACTCAGGAGATTTCGCATTCGCCGTTTTACCCTCTCTGTCATTTTGCACAAAGCCGTGGCTGTGGGAAGGGTGGTTACGGGTTGGGGTGGGTTCTTCTAGCTGGATGCACATCTCTCAGCTGCCCCAGGCCTCAGCCCAGACATCCTGAGAGACACAGATCCCAAATGAAGGACCACAGCTTTATTCTTTTTTTGTGCAGAAAATTAAATGTGCTGTGGGATTTCAGTCCTTTGGGGCAAGCATTTCTTTGGCTGGGTAGCAATTCAGGAACGGGTCTCCTGCTTCTGAGTTACAGTGTGTTTTGGAGGTAGATTGGTACTTTCTGACCAAAAAGAGCAGTCATCTCAGACAAACCAGGAGGTAGAAGTCAAGCTAAATGCCATCAAGAAATGTCCCACTAAACCTTGGTGATCTTCCACAATAACAGCTCCAAATTGTCTGATTACTACGCAATCATATTAATAAGAACAACTCTGAGCTCCCTACCTGTGTAATGAAGGAGAAAACTGCCCTGGCATCATCTTTTTTTTTTTTTTTTTTTTTTTTTTCTCATCTGGTTCACCAGAAAGCCGTGAGGTAAAAGTTCCTGTGTTCATAGTCTGCACGGAAAAAAAATTTGGGAGTCTTATCTCCCTCCCCCAGTACCAGACCTGCGACTGCGGGCAGGCTCAGCGCGCAGACGCCGAGGATGCCCTTTGCGTTCAGTGCTGAAGCACAGTCAGTAGGGTCTGCCGTGAAGCCACCCTTTCTGTTGTGATTCCCCTGCTAGAGCTGCCTGGGTGTTGCAGAGGGTCTGACCCTGTCACCCACATGTCACCCTGGCATCCAGCATCCTCTTGCCTCAGTCTGCAAATAGTTGCACGGGGCAGAAATCTGCTGGCATCTGGGGAAAAAAAGGCTTTAAACTTGTTCTTGAGAGGCCAAGGAGGACCTTCAGCTGGTGCAGGGCAGGCTTTGCTGGGCTGGTTGTGCAGTGATAACCATCCTTCCTCTAATCATGCCATAAATATTGACTGCATCTTTTTTTTCTTGTCCTGCTCGGTCTGAATGTATGTGCCTCGAGTAAAGTGATGTAACGATAGCTCAGTCCTGGGGGAGTTTTCCTAAACACACTGCAAGAACAAAGTTTGGTCTTTCTGTTGAAGCAGATTTAGACTAATGGGCTTTTCACCACATTGCCTTAGTGCTAAACACTGGCATTCGCAATGCAGTAGATGAGTTTCTGTAAAGGCAACCCCCCAACCAGAAACAGCTCATTAAAAATCCCATTATCCCCATAACTTGCTTATTATTAATTTAAATGTCTGTCTTATGATTTGTAAGAAGGAAAACAAATCCTAAAACAAACGATACTTAGAATCACTGAGCCTGGTGGGCAATGGATTTTATTTGCCACACATTTTTAGTTGGATGTTAAAGAGGTTTTCCAGTTTACAGTAACTGCTGTCTCTCTATGTGGTCCATTGAAGGATAGCTTTGTTTTCTCACATTAAGCTTTGTGAGTCACTAGTTACTGCGCTTTGCTATTTCTTAATAACAACTTTACACTTATATGGGCCTTTTCCACCCTACAATTCTCCAGTTGTTTACTAGGAAGCCAAGAGGAGCTGGTGAAAGGGAGAGGAGTTCCCTGAGTGACTGACATGGATGCAGGATCAGGACCTGCAGGCGTTTTGCTGATCTCTGAGTCACGTTCAACAGGATTTTTCCCTGTGTCAGGGACAGACAGTTCATTCCCATAACGTCTGTCTGCGGGTGTGCCGCAGCGGGATTTTTCTCTACTGGGGGTTACGGTGCAGGTAGTGAAACCCCATAGGAGCTAGCACATTTGGAAGTTATAAACCCAGGCCTATGTTGCCTACAGGGGAACATCTCAGAAGCTGAAAATATCTCCTTTAGCTCTCTCAGGAGTGACCTGCAGCAGAAGAAGGACCCTGAGGGAGAAAGGGATTATCCATCACTGCTGTGGGCTGAGACAGCCAACGCTGAGACCACGGCCAGCTGCAGGCACCGCTGCGCTGTGCCCCGCAGTGCCCGCAGACCCCGAGGGATCCAAAGCCATGCAGACGCTGCTCTGGTGTGCAGGGAACATGTGGCAGAAGGGCTCCCAGAGAGGACCGCTCCTGTTTTTACTGTTTCCTGCTGCACTGTGATTATTCTTTAATCTGGTTTTCAGTGTGCACGCTTTGCTGTTTGTCCCACAACTTCAGAAGCCAATATAGTTTTTAGTCCACTGGTGATTTACTGATCCACGGTTCTCACCCGTGTGGTGAGGAAATGCCACGGGTGCGACCTCATGGGCCAAATTCTCACCTGGAGTAAATGGTGATGGGGAGGGGGGCTTCGGCGAGCAGGGCTGTCGCAACTCCCGTGCGCCAAGCCCGGGCTTACCGGAGCGCACATTGCTGGGGCTCAGCGCTTACTGCAGATGGAAAGAGCCCGGCCCCTTTCCTGGGGTTATTAATGCCTTTTTTGTCCAAATGCTGGTTTCCAGAGACATCTTGTGGCTCTCGCCAGCTATCACAGCTGAGCTGTTCCACATCCCAGCACTCTGCTCCTCCCGCAGCGCTGGATAACCAGGCTGCTTGCTGTTTGCACCCTGAATGAGATTTTTATTTATTTATTTATTTTTAACACCTCGATGTGTGTGTTCGGCTGCGTGGGACTGCCCTCTCACATACAGCTCAGGCCAGGGTATGAGTGTAAGCATCAGTCTTGTAGGAGAGAAGACCTCTGCAGAAGTGTCACTGGTGTGAGAGCCCCTCCAGGCTGGTGTCACCGGAGGAGATCAGCGTTTGCTCCCTACGCAGCACCCAGGGCTGCTGCATCAGCAGCTAATGCAGCACAGGGTTGTTTGTTGTTTATTTATTTTTTATTTTTTTTTTATTAGCTCCTTTGATGGCATTGCTACAGAGGCAGAGAAATATAAAGCAAAAGTACTTTTGTGGGAAGAAGGGGAAGGGCAGCGTTGGCACACGGGCAGAAGCTGCGGGCTGGCCGTGCATCCCCGCGCACCGCAGACGGGAGGGCCGTCTCCAGCCCTTGCGGCAGAGACTTCCTGGAGCAACTTCTTAGCTGAAGTGGGAGGGATGAACCCCAAGGGTGTGTGAAAGATGATCCTTTTTCAAAAGGGGATGATAGGAAGTAAATAGCAGCGGTTGGACCCCATAACCATGAAGGTCCCATCCATCCCCATGTCGGCTGCACAGACATTTTCTTTTCAGAAATAATGAATGAACAATAATTATTCACTAGATAAAGAAAGGGCATTTAAGCTACTTGGTGTCAACAGATCTCTTCCAGACTTGTAAACCTCTAGTTTAGACAGCAAGCCCGTCATTTTGTCTACCAAGGTGGCTTGTACCAGCAAGCACGGGCAGCCTCATGTCCCCCAGCACATGCAGTGCTGCCAGCTGACTCCTCACTCCCAGCCACACGGCGCAGGGAAATGAAGGCTGTTCCTTGAGCCTCAGGCACCCCAAGGATCACCACGGTGCCATGCTACACAGGATTTGTCTGTCCGACACCCAGTTAATCCTCTTTCCTTTTGATGGGGAGATAGCAGCTACGGCTATGGTGCCTGAGCTGGCAGATTGCTTGATTCCATCTAGCCAGGGATTCCCTCCTGATTGCACAAAGAAAAATTCATAAATGGGGGGGGAATTTTTAACGTGTATCCCATAGCCACACAGACTCTTGCTGGGTCCAAGCCATCTATGCAATCTACACTTTCCCACTGGTGTATAATTTTCTTGGCACTTTCCTTGCAACAGGTGGGCTGCAATGTAAGGAAACGTAATGTGACTGCTTCACTCTTGACTAAGGAGGAAGATTTACTGCAGAAGACACATTGCTTACAGTTTTATGGAGATTTCTTATCTAAAGCCATGTAACACCCTATGGCGGGGGTCCACAACCTCGAGAAAGTCTCAGAACATCCAAACAAATGTTTTCAAGCAGGAAAGGAGCCAAGTTACCATGTCTGTGCACAACATCAGGACGCTGGGCTGGGAACCGTAGCTGAGATCACATGGCACTATAACCCCATTTCGCCTGTCTGGGGTCCAAGGAACTTTACGTAATTCATCCAGCCCTGGAGGAGAGGAGATATCGCGGATGAAAAATGACTTCCCAGGTGCCCTGGACAATGTGCTGGCTGTGCTGGCTCAGACAGCTTGCTGCACTCTGTCCTCGAGCTAATCATCGGCGTCTCCATCCAAGAGGTGGTGAAGCCCATAGCACAGCCTCAGTAAGAGCAGCTACGGGCTTGAGCACAGCGGTGGGAGAAGAGATCTATCTCCTGGCCTCTTACAGATGCGAGACACCACGTAGGGAGGATGAGCAGCCTCATAGAGACACGGATGACCTGCGTTGCTGCTTGAGATGGTTTTCCTGTAAGGGGCTGCAGTTTGGTGCAATGGAGGCGTCCGCAGTGAGAACCAGCCCCTCTGTCCCAGGCACGGGTGCAACAGCAGTGCCGCAAAGCAACAAGCACGTCGTGAGTTACGACCACTAAACAGCAAAAGCAACACTAATAAATCTTCATCCGAAGGCTGATAAACTGTAAAACACAACATAAAATACGATGCGTGCGTTGGTGTTGAGCCTGCGAGCCTCTGATCTGTTCCCACGGGGGCAAATTCTGGCTGATTTTTACTGATGGAGCTCAGAGCAGACCAGCTGCAGTCACCCAGGCTAAAGCCGGACTCACGGCTCTTTATCTAAATAATTCCTAGTTATTAATAACTTTTATAGTCGATACGTGGGACTGAATGGCGTGTGCTTTTTCAGTGAGGATAAACCATTCAATCACGTAAAGCCTTGCCTAAGAGATGTTGCTAGATGAATCATTTAGGTTGATTGAGGGCTGTGTAAGTGATATATTAAAGATGTGCCAAGCAACATTCCTTGATGGGGAAAATTATGTGTTTTCTGGCAGATTCATAAGCTGAGGAATTCATCTGTGGGTTGTTAAGGAGATTATTGTCTGGTATGTGTGTATATACACGGGAATGGGAATACCAGTCAGTCCAGTTTAATAGATATCCAAAATAATCTGTTTTTGCTGAAATGAAACTGTCAGTACGGGCTGATGCTGGGTAAACTTTTGACTCATCAAATCAAACTGATTCTTTCTGTAACTTTTATGCCAAGGAAGAACTTTTTCTGTGGGCTGCAGAGACTGGAGCTGGGTGGGACAGGACAGGCAGAGTTGACTCTGTGAACATAGTTCCCCTTTATGTCAAGAATATTGCCTGTTAGGACCACTGAAAGAAAGGCTAAATATTTCTATAACTGTAGCTAAGTTTAGGATCAAGTGAGAAGTGGAATAGTCATTGCATCTAGTTCAATTCCTCTTATTTTGATCCATACATTAAAAAAATCCCAACATCAGCCCCTTTTCATTTAAGGTGATCCAAGCTGGGACCTAAAACCAACTAACCCCCCAGGAGGAAAAATTAATTTTACTCCCCCCGCAAGAAATGTTTGGTGCCTGTGATGCCATCTCAGTGCAAGCCAAAATGCTTCCAGCTTCTCAACCAGTCTTCCAGGAATGTGTCCATTGGGGCTGGCGGGGCTGGGGATAGGGTCTGGCCGGGGGTGACGTCCAACCTCACACCGCCACCAAAACAGCAGCTTCCCGAGGGAAGCACAAGACACCTCAATTGGTGGCATTTTGCCATCCACCAACACTCACATAAAGGGCAGCTGAAAGGAGAAAAAGCATGATCAGAGTATATGTTTTGCAACATATAAATATTTTTAAATCTTTTTCTTTTTTTCTTTTCACTTTGCTGGGAATCGAGTGTGTCCCTCTGCCTCTTGCACTCCCACGCTTTCTCCGTTCAGCTGAATTCTTTCATTTTCTGTGTGTTCAGTATGGTCTCAGTTTGGATTTCCATTCAGTTCTTCAGGCTGTATTTTAAAAACTACTTGTTTCGGTTTATGCAAATCTGTGTCTCTGATTATGAATTTCACATTTAAAACATTAAGACAGTACTGAAAATAGTGGTGTGCTGAGCTTCATATTATCACTTTCCTCAGTGATCTAACATCACATCACTTTCAAAGCAGAGTTGATTTATTGATCTGTTTTGTAGAATTTCCTTGTTTATAGTTTTTACTTTTCCATGCCTTCATATCGTACTGTAATTTTATCATCCTCCAGCGAAGGATTTAAAATCACTGCTCAGTTTCTGTCCTGTATCCTTCATCCAAGGGCACGTGGCACTTGTCTGCAAGCATCCTCCTACCAGTTGCAAAAGGAGGGGAAACCCCATCTTGGCATGTTTCTCCCTAATATTTTGCCTCCCTGTTTTACTCTGCTTCTGCCCGCTGTGCCCAGGCTGCAGCCGGTGACCGCAGGGGCTCTCCTCTGCTCTTGCTCAGAGCGCGTTGTTCTCCCCGGAGATGAGAGAGACAATAATTAATATTATTAACCATGTGTCATGGACAAACCCAGCTTAGGAAGAGCCCAGAGAGCTTGCAGATGGGGAGCTTATGGTCTCATCAATCAGCTGAATAAGCAAATGAGAGAGGCAGGCTCTTAAGCCCATTTACTCCGTGACTCGGTACTCCGCAGTACTCAAGTACTTTGGCTGTCTCTCTGTGTGCTTTATAAGGTTATTGTGGCCATTATATATCTCACCTTCACATTACCCATTGTGGCTTTGAGAGATTTTTAAAGTGAACTTCAAAGAAAGCTTAGAGTTGCTTAATGCTTCGGTGGAAACTTTAATAGCCAGTAGCTTGTGCGAGGTTTAATCCGCAGGGAAGCAGGCTGCGTTCGGCTCCAAGACCAGGCTGCAGACCTCTCACCTTGCGCCAGGAGGGTGGGCATGGTTTGATACTGCTCCAACAGAAAAACAAATCCTGGTGTGGATGCAGCCACGGCCACCGAAGGGAAATTTTTCTGGCTTATACAATGGAGGGGACGCAAAGTGCAGATAACAACTTTAGGTCCGTCTGTCTGCAGTCTGTCTGCACAGAGGGCTCTGCCTGCTGGAGGTGGACAAGCCTTAGGTGACAGGTGTTTCTATATGGTGATATAAGTATAAATGCACTGATTAAAGGCTTCATCTTTGAAAGGCTATGACTATCTGAACAGCTTCCCAAGTGATACTTGGTGCTTTGCCACCACCACGAGGGTGACGATGCTGAGAATCTCTCCCCACACCTCTCTTGCCAGCAGAACATAACCCAAAGGGCAACCAAGTGCAATTAAACCTATCAAACTGCCCGGCGTTTGCCTGGGTAAAGAAACTGGTTGTACACTCCCAGCTAGCCTCCAAAAAGCCTCTGCTGATCTAAGGAGCTTGAAGTCCTCAGCTGGCTGAACCAGATAATATCTTTCAGCTACTTGTTGGGAGCACGCATTCCTTGGGAAAGCTATGATAAACCCGGCACTTAACAAGGCTCACAAACCAACTAAACAGCTGTGGGAGACATTTGGTGCGTTCGACAGTAAAGACAGGAATGCTTTGAAGACCGGGCTTGTAAGGCAGAGCTCTGTCAACTAGCTCCGGAGCAGCCCGGCGAGCGGCCGAGGCGTATGGAGCGAGCTCAGCCTTTACGACTCCGCAGCCCCGCGAGTCCCCTCCCGGCCGGCGTGCCCGTGATTTATCCACCCCGCACCCCCGGGCTGCTTTGCTGTTCTCGCTCCCTGCATTTTCCAGGGCTCTGTTTCACATTAACTCATCAGCAGGTTGCAAAGTCAGCGTGCCCGGGGAGAAGCTTTTTAAGAGAAACCCTGCAGATCATCATCTCTTTTGCCACAGAAGGACGAGGGAGGGAGGAGAACGTCTCCTGCTCCTTCTAGCCATCAGCTCCTCCATCGAGCGGATGTGAATAGTCTTCTCTCCTTGATATACAAGGAAGAAGCACAAGACAGAAGGGGGGTCTGAGCTAGTCAAAGTCACTGATGGCTTTATGTTTTTATAAATCGATTCAGAGAGTGCTGAAAAGCACTGGAGAAAATGTGGCTGTGGTGTACCAGGCGTCTACCTGGGTCTGTCATAGTCAGCGTGTACAGCAATACACGATTTTATTTTATTTTATTTTTTTTACAAGACACAATATTATGCTACCTTCCCTCAAAGAACAAGCACTGAAGCTGTTTCATCTTAACACAGGGCAGGAAGATGCTGGGTTCCCACCACGTTCCCACCTTTCCAGGTTTCCATCTCTGCTGCCGGGAGGTCCTGAGCATTTTCTGTGCCCACGGCCACGAGGCACATGCCGGGAACCTTGCAGCATCCGACCTGGGAACGGACAGGTTGGGCTCAGGTTGTCCTCCTGAAGATGCTTTCAGAGGCTGATGAACTTCTAAGCCTTTCAGAAAAATGTCTGGGCTTCTCTGAACTGTTACACCTAAAAGGAGATCTGTTTTTTTCTGAAGACCAGTGACTACTCACAACACTAACTGAACCACAAATGGCTACCTCCTTTTCGTTTGCAAAATACACATTCAGTAAAGCTCATAGATCACCTCTGAGACCCTTTCCTGCAAAAGCAGCAAAGGACAAGATCCTGGCCAGCTGTGTAACACCTCTGGGAAAGGTTTAGCAATATTTTGAATTTTCCTGATACATATTTAGGTATCAGAACCACAGATTTCATCTTTCCAGAAAGAAAGATTTAAGCAACATCACCAAAAAAAAAACCCAAAACCCGACAAAACAAACCCAAACACAGCAAAACTTTCCTCTTCTATCCAGGACTTCTTCCATATCTTTCAGTGCCTGTCTAGAAGAACAGGCAGACCACACGCTTATGTATCTGTTTGCAATGAAGGTCTGATCAGGACCTGAGGTGGGTCCACTCTGAAGCGACTGATGGCCAAGTGTCCCTAAAGCCCTGGGGAGCGCGGGGGGGGGACGGTGAGGCTGCGCGGCTCGCAGGCAGTCCGGCGCCGCACCACAAGGTGGGGATGCTACAATGCGGAATGGCAGGCGGCTCCGGTCAGGGCTAATTACATTCATCTCTAGATGATACGAAGCTTCTAATAGCCAAAATCCAAGCTGTCACTTCGTCACTTAGCCCTGTGTATCTTGCTCCACGCCCCGGGAAGTCACCTTACATCATATCTCCTGCATAATCGCAGCAATAAAGGCTTTAGAAAATGTTGGTGTAAGTGCAATTTGGTCCTTGGGGGCTCAGAGCTTTTTCTGTCACCTGAAGAAGCAGCACCGAGACTGCTGCTGGGGATGGGGTGAGCCAGCAAGACCAGCAAGGCTCAGGGGAGAGAGGGGAAATCGGATGTCCCTCTTTTCTTTTCTTTTATTTTTTTTTTTTTTCATGCAAGAGCAAGGTGACACCACCGTCACAGAAAGGTGATGGATTTCAAGCAATTAAGGGAACCTCTTCCTTTAGAGGCTCAGCCGGGCTGGAAAACTCAGTGCTTCGTGTTCCTGCTCGGTCTTACTTGGTTTCCAAAGAGGCACACGCCACAGCGAGAGCAACTCCTGCACAGAGGCAGCGGACGATTGCTCCTTAAGAACTGTAAGACAAATCGTGGAGCCCTGCCCTGCAGGGCAGCGTGCACCCAGCGGGTGACAGGGAGGCATTTCCCTCCTGTACAGTGACCATCACTGTCTCCTCCAAAAGACCCACTGCCGGGGATGCCAGGAAAAGCGTGGCACAGGCTGTGCCTGTGTTTTTCCCAGGCAGCGATGGGCATCCTGCTCTGCCTGCACCCCCACAGGCACCACGGGCTCCCATGTGTTCCAGGCTGGGCGAGCGTGATACTTCCCACCAGCTGGGAACGGGATGTCTGACATAATGAATATGGGCAAACAGTAGCTGCGATACTTCTTGGATTTAACAAAGTATTTGACAGCCTAGAAAAGAGAAGTGGGAACTTGATTATAGTCTTCAAATATGCAAGAGGTTATTATGAAGAGGGCAGCAGTCAATTGCTCTCCATAGCTACCAAGGGGAGGACAAGAGGAATGAGCTCAATGTTTAGCAACAGAGCTTAGTATTAGGCATTTGGGGAAAAAATATATCCTTTCTAACTGTGAAGGTAATTACACATTAGGACAGGTTATCTACAGAGGGCTGGGAGTCTTTGAGTTTTAAGAGCACATCGCACAAACAGATGTCAGGAATCATCTTAAGACCTCCCAGACTGATATTTTTTGCTTTTGTGATTTTAAGGTTGCCCTGCCCCAGGTCTTGCCTTTGCATCTCATATCCCCTGGGACAAAGCTTGGCAGAGAAGATCTCTGTGTCTGGGGAGGGTTTTCCCTTGTCATCACCAGTCTAGACATGGTCCTGGGAGCCTTTTTGACATCATTGGAGGTGTCTCAGCCTCTCCATCCAATTCTGCTAGTTCGTACATTGCCCCAAGCCCATCCTCACTTTGCTGCCCTGGAGCTCCCTCTGCTCTGAACTTCCCAGTTCCTTGCCCCTCTGCCTGCAGGAGCAGGCATGGGTTTTATCTCCAGGTTTCTCTGTACGGACCTCCTTACTGGACTAGGAGTGCACAGGGGAAAGCACTAAGTCTTCATCTTGTCTTAGTGAGGCCAGGGGGGACTTTTCTTTTGCTATAAAGGAGCACAGGATGGGACATGGCCTTTCTTAAGCATCAGTTGAGAAGTGGCCTTGGCCACCCCAGTGAAGGTGTGAGGGTGAGCATGACCCCACATCTCTGCTTAACCAACTGATTTCAGCCCAGTATTAAAACAGGGTTAGGAACAGTGAAAATACTCCCTGAATCGGGGCTTCATGGAGCAGCCGGGTACCACACGGCCATGGGGACAACATCGCCTTGGGGCAACTGGGCTGTGCTTCCGTGGCCAACAGGAGTAGATGGTAAAAGTGCGCATGATTCAAGCAGCGATAGCATTTGTACATTGAAAAAAAGAAATATGCTGAGAAACAGCAAATACCTGGGAGTAACATGCAGCCAGATCAGGAAATCTGTGAGCTGAGAATGACTGAAGGCTCAGAAAATGGTTGGGAAACATCACAAATATGTTCTTATACCCTGTTCTTCTACTTTTTCCTAGGCACCTACTTTTGTCAAACCACAGGCAGGGTGGTGGGCTACGTAAGCCTTTGGTCCATTCGAGCCAATGTGTCCACTCATATCCTTCTGTCAAGAGAGGGACTGAGTGGGACTGAATAGGGCTCAGCAAATTACCAGATTTATTCCTCTAAATGAGCTGGTTTTCATCCCACAGGCCCTGGTGGGAGGTGGGTGTTTCAGGCTCCTGACAACGCACTATCTTTGCTTAGTTGCCTTTCAGAGGCAGTAGAATGTGGTCCACAGATCCCCGGGCTGAAGTCTGCAGGAAAAGAAAGTGGATGAGCTCTGCAACAATTTACTACTGTCCTTGGCCATTTTAACTCAGCCGAAGAGCTGGCAGCTGGTATTCGATAGTAGCGGCTCAGAAGAGGAAGGCAGTGCTCTGCCGAGGGGAAGCGAGCGGAGAGAATCAGATGGGGACAATGAGGAGAGCTTGAAGTCACAAGAAATAACATGGGGGATGTGGCAGAAAGGTCATGAATATTTTCACACTGATAGAATGTCCATAGTTTGGGGGGTTATTTTTGCGAACCTGATAGAAAAGTTACATTCGGACAGCAAGGAAGAAAGTTAGTTCTACCTCCAATTTTATCTATGCACAGCTGAGGGGATGAAGGTGTTCATCTGTGACTGCTTTATCTCTGGGTCCATCCATCCCCAGATGAAACATCATGTACAGCAGTTTATTCTTTATCTCTCTATTCTTTCTCTCACTTGTGTGGTATGAAACAGTAACGTCATGGCTGGAATTAATGTCATTGGCAGGAGCAGGAATTTCTTTGCCATATTGCTGTAAAGCTATCCCAGGCAATTTATATAGGTCAGAAAACTAAAGGTACTTTTTCAACAGAGAACTCTGCCAAGGAGGGGCTCCTGTGAACTTATATGAAGAAAGGACACCCTCAGGTTGAGGAGCACTGGCAGATCTGAGCTGCACCTGCCCGAGAGGTTCCCCATCCCTGGGAAGTCCTGTCCCACCCAAGGCCAGGCATTGCCATGAGGGGTCACAGCTCACCCCCTCCAGAAACCTGGGGCTTGCGTAGATCCCAAACAGCCTGGTTTCCCCCAGCCCTGGGGCTATCCCACAGCAAGTAAATCTCTGAGAAAACCTCATAGGAGAGGTAGGACTTTGCTTCTGGCTCAACTTGCCCACCTGAGGGAAGAGGGTGCTGAGGGCAGAATGAACCTGTCTGTGTAGACACTGCTGCAGGACTCTTGTCATTATATAAAAGTTCAGTTATTGCTCCCTTGCTTAGAGCTGCCGTGTGGACGTTTTATTGTTAAATGTACAGAAAATCAATAATGGAAATATGTCAGCACTGTCCACCCGCACAAAACAGAACAGGACTTGATGTGACTTCCTTACAGCTGGGCTGGCCAAGGCACCAGCAGCAGCGCGGTGGGTTTGCTGACCTTCCTCGCAGCGGCCAGCCACGGCTGGGCAGCACGTGTGGGTGGCAGTGCAGAACCACCACCCACTGCAGCAGAAGTGGTGTTCAGAAAGTCATTTTCACTAAAATGTCCATTGTACCTCTATGTCAAACATGGCCAGGTCCATGGTTTTGTGGCTTCACATGGGGGAAATCTAAGCCCGTGGAAAGCTGCTGGGATGTTTCCAGCCTCCGTGTTGCAGCCTCCCGCCCTGGGCTGCAGATGCATGGAGAGAAAGCCACAGCTTCAAGCCGTAAACCCGGAGCGAATCGCAGCATGGCAGCTGTGCGTACGTGAGCAGGCTGAGCGTCTGACAGAGAAAGAGATAAGCAGCTGTTGAAAAACAACGGCAAGTTCAGTTCGCCTTCAGCTCAGGCCAAGTTTGCTACTGTGGGACAGAGCTAAACCGCAGTTAGAGACCGTGCTGTGGCCAGTGGGTGGGTTTAACATGTGCTTGTGCCTGAGTTTGACCTAAAGCATATAAAACGACGAGTCTGAAGACTTTGCCTCAAGGTGCCCATCGGCAAATGAGCCCGAGTTTTCACCTATGGCTGAAAGTTGTTGCTGGTGTTTAGTGTCATTTATAGGGGAAGATTTATGCTATGAAGTCACTTTTTCCTGTTTGTTTTTTTGTTTTGTTCATAAGACAACCTCAAGAAGCCAAAAAATAATTCTTCAACACTGCTACTATCTTATTTTCAGTTCCTACCATTGTAGCGCTGCAAATTTGTGGCACCTGCAGATTTGGAAACCTGTGATGATGGACTTTCCCAGGGAAAGAGCGTGCCAGAGCAGCCGCTGTGCTGGTGGGACCCTGGCAGAGGTCTCCTGTGCTCCCAGGTCACACCTCGGACACTCACCGAAACTTCATAAGACCATCTCCAGCACCGATGGATGTGAAGGAGCATGGAAGGAAGACAAAACTTATTTGCTCCAAATAAACAAAGCGCTGCAGAGCTGCTCAGAGGAGCCACTTACCCGGAGGTAGCACAGCCAGGTGCCACCCCCACCCCATGCCCCGAAAAGAGAACTGCCGCTGGGAAAAGAAACTCTCTTTTTCTGTTTTTTTTTTCTTCTTACTTCTCGCTATCTCTTTTTCTGACAGAAAACAAGACTTTAGCAAATGCCCCACCGATAACTTCTGCTCATCTCAGCTCTTTTTCTTCCTCACGTGGGGCCCGAGGTCGCTCAGAACAGTGATCACAGAGGGTTTCCTCCTCTATCAAAACTCTCAATGGCTACACAGGGAAAGAACTAGGAATATAGGCTAAATGGAAACTTTACTTATTTCTTTGCACTCCAAATCCTTGTCCTTTCTGTAGCTCCGGTAGAATGCTTTTCTCCTATTGCCTTCTTGATTATCTCTGGAGGACTGAGGGATACCCAAACCAGAGCCATGCTCACCCGGTCAGCATCACTCACTTGTCCAGTGATGGACAGAAACACCCATCAGACAGACCTTGGTGTTAGAAATCGAATAGGACTTGCTTTATCTTTGCTGAAAATTGGATTATAAGTTATACCCCTGCCTAGCCAGATTTTTCAAGGTGTGCTTGTAAAAGTGCATCTTCATCCTTTGGCCTCTTTGTGCCCTTTGCACCTAACTAAAATGTATTCCAAGGAGGTTTACTATTCTGATATTATTTTAAAGCAGAAAGGGTCTTGGCAGGGCAGGCAGTACAAAAAAAAAATAACAGTGTATTAATGAAGAGTGGGAGGGAAGGTCATTCATCTGTTATTTGTAGCACCGTACCTGGTAAGAGGTCATTAGTCATTCAAAGCCACTGAATGACTTTAATTAAAATTTGAGCTTTGAGAGCTGGGTACAGTCTGCTGAACAGACTTTCAGGGCAAAAAGACAGTGAGAGGGAGGGAAGGAGAGCGCTAGTTGACCAAAATGACAATGAGCTTAATTAAAGCCAGGAGGAACGCTGGCAAACCCTCATTTCCGGGCTCCTGGGTTGGGTTTCTATCCTGGTGCTCCAGACCCACATCTTCCCCGGGTCCGCCTGGTGCAGTGGCCACAGCTCTGGGCACCACAGGCTTGGGGGGGGCACATTCCTGGGCCCTTCCCTGTGGGACTGTGCCATTCAGCAGTCTGTGCAGGACACACCTTTTTTTTTAATATTCTGTATTTTTAAAAATAATTGTAATTTTTAAAATTATTTTTCATTTGGAGATTTTATGCTCTGTCCCCAGCCCAGGACAGAGCTGGGAGGTATAACTGAGCCTTTCACCGGGGAAAACAAAGGCAGGAGAACAGGAGTGTGTGCCTGAGATGCTCAAGGTCAGACTTCACAGAGTTGTTGAAGTTTCCTGGCATTTTTCCCCTCATTGTCCACGTAATCCTGCCTGGTGGCCATACAGCAGCCGATCCTCCCTGCATCGGGTCTGGGATGGTGACAGGGCAGAATTGGTGCTGAGGCGAAAGGGCAGCGGGTGCTGTAAGGGGAAAAACCTTGCAAAGAACTACAACCAAATTTGTATTTAAAGAGAAGGAAATCAGCTTGTGAAAGGAAGACGACAGTTCTGCACTGGTTTAGGGTAAATTCAGGACTTCCCCGCTGCAGCTTCTCTCTCCAGGGTTGCATCTCCAGCACCTCCGCTTGCACCGGGGTGCTGAGACGTGTTGATTTATGTGCTCTGAACAGCTGCGAGGCAGACACAGCCGCGCTAGGCTGTGGGAATACAGGAGGGGGTTTGTCCCCTGCTATCTGCTATATGCAACATATCGTCGTTAAGTAATGGGAGCTTGCTGCCAGCCTGGGGCACTGCCACAGGACTGGGATGTGGTTATTTCCTAGGACAGGAGATATTTCTACATGTTTTTTCAAAATATTTCTCTTTTTTGAGTGTGTGTGTGTGTGCGCATGTGACAAAGGACCCTCAAAGGCACTTGTTGGTACATTGTGAACCTGAACTTTGAGTGGCTGCACACTGCAACACCCACCGTGAGCTGTCAGCTGTGGTCCTCTCCCCGCGCTGGGTCACTGGTGTGCCGGAGAGCTTTCCAGGGATATCATTCATGTGCCAGCAAGCGTTAGGACTTGTCCTTGCTGAGGGCTTTACCTAGGCCAAACCAGACAAAAGTCCCCATCTCTTGCCCCGCTGTCTGTGTTGGTACCAGGGGACAGAGCTGAGAGCCAGGTATGGTGCGGGTCCTCTCTCCTCCTGCCACCAGCTGCTCAGGCTCATCCCAATGAGAGGCTGCACGTGGGACCACCAAGGAAGAGCTTGTTGGCGTGATGTATCCTCTCCTGGTAAGGCCATGCCACTGGAGACATCACATCAGACCTTTTCATGTACCAATTTAGGATTTTCCTTGCCAGCGGAGTTATATCATCTCTACTAACAACGTTGCTAGGCTGACAAAACACTATCTGAAACAAAAGTTTTCTTGGCTCAGCTTTCCATCAGGAGGTGTGATGGTTTTTTGCTCTGCAGCCAGCATATCTCCACCAGAAACACGTTGCACTACAGACCAAGCCCTACTGCTATTGCAAAAAGCAGCCAACTTAGACCAGTGCCTAACTTCCCATCTGCTTGTCATTAGTCTGGATCTTCATGCTCCCAAGCCAGAGAATGAAATCTATGACCTTGATCCACTTTCTTTTCATTTTGCTTTAGGATTTTGCTATTCTTCTTGTTGGCCTGAGGAAAAGTTTTGGGACAAATTCTCAAAGGCCACTTCTAATTCAGAGCTCCAGGTTGCCTATGTTGGGAAAGCAAGGGGCAGTTACAGAAAAATGTACACCCAAGTCTCTATGCTGAGTTGAGATCCCCCCTGGATCATATTCATTAAACATCTGGCCCTTGACTGGTTGAGGGAATGAACTCTGACGGTCAGATGACATTCAGAAACTTGAGCTCATTTCTGCCTTGATCATTTTTTTTCTTAATGATGTGAGCTACTGGACTGTCGCTCTCCATAAAAGAACACCTTTCTTTAGCTTGCTCTGATTGACTAACTTATAATACATTTATTTCTGGCACACACATTTATTGGCATGTTGACATCTTTTTTAATATTCTTCCCACCTCAGGCCACTCAATCAATCCACAGTCCTTAAGCAGAGACTTTTCAATGCACCGCAAAAGCGAAGTCAGGTTAACATTTTTCGTTACCTAAAGTGGGGCCATCTCTCCCAGGCTTCCTCAGCCCTATACAAAGGTTCATGCCAAGCCAATCTGAATTCCCTTTCAAAACTCAAACTGTGTTTAATAGGAAAGGTATGATTTCATAAGCAGATCTGTGCAAGACTGATGCTGTGCAGACAAAATCCTATAATGATTAACATGTGGCACCTCGGTCCAATTCTCTCAGCTATGCACTTGCATCGGAGTGAGAACTGCTTACCAGCTTGCTCGCTTGGTGCAATTTAATTAAAGAAATTAGGATAGCCAGAAACCCACTGCAATTGTCACATGCTTTTATTGACACCAGGATCTCTAATTTTTTGCAACGTCTTTCTAATATTTCTGGTGAGGAGAGAGTCTCGAAGCCTCATCCCGAGGTCTCTGCAAATCCCTTTCAGATGTGGCTGGGAGGGGAGTGGGAGCCAGGCTGCCTGGCTCAGCCTCCCACCGGCTGGGCTGACCTCCCTTATCAACCCTCGCCCAGCTCAGCCCTGGCAAACACACCGAGCCCCACACACGCACCCGGCCCCTTGATTTCGGCCATGAAATGTGGGTGCCGGGTCAGCCAAGGCTCCTACCGGAGCCTCATCGAGAAGGAAGCGGCATCTGAGGCACCGGCCATGTCCTTCGGTGGCCCCAAGGCTGTCAAGGAGGTGGCTTTGTGGAGCACCAAGGAGAACTTTGGGGACCACCACAGCTCCAGGGTTCTTCTAGTCAATGCAATGCTAAAATGGCATCGGCACCATGACTGCAGCTCCTCTCACAGCTTTCCCTGGTCCTGTCTGACATCTCCCAAAAGCTGCCGTTTGACACCAACACTTTCTGAGTGAGGCCCTAAATCTGCACACGTCTTGGGAAGGTTAAACAACCTACAGCATGGACATTTGCACCGGCTCAGCTCATCCAAACACAACGGTGAATTAAAATCAGTGGCTTCGATGTAGAATTTCTCACTGCCATCAAGAGTGCTGTATTGAATTAAAGATGTTGGACTCATTAATAAAGGCAAATAATGACAAGTGGATCTTATTATTTTATTGGGCTAGAGTTAAATATTTGACCAATAATGAAAACCTATTTCTAACTGATTTCTCCCTTTCCTCCCCAATCTGTTTCTTTTAAAGTACATACACATGTGTAGTTTCGGTGTTTGTTTTTGCTTAAATTGTGCCTTCTGCCAGGTTCTCCGGTGGTTAGGACAAAAGGAATTTATTAAGAACCATATTTTTTTATTTCAGTGATTACCATCTCTGTATTGAACCAGCCTACAATGGCACTTGGTTTTTCTTTGCTCTACCACCGCCATCCACCACCATCACCAAATGGATCTGTCTTCCTAGGCAACATGTAGGGGACACGGAGAGGTTGTGGCACCCAAAGCCCTTTTGTTTCTGTCAAAACTCTGCTCAAACACCCCCTGAGAATGGCAGTACTCCTGAATTAACGGTGTTGAAGGCTCCAGCCGCTCAGCCTGAGCCTTTTTCATCTCTAACTTACGCAAATGTGAGGATCCTGGAGACCTGCTGCTTCCAGTTACTTTTGGAAAAAAAGCAGTTTAATGGGAAAGGTTGGAATTAGGGAAGAATCAGGGCCATGGGGCAAATTCTACTTTTATTCATCAAAACGATTCAGCTCTGCTTGATTTGTCATTGCCAGTGTAGCAGGAGGAAGGGAATTCCCAGCTAGTTCCCAAAAGAAGCTGTGTGCTGATTATAGAAAGAGGCACAAAAGCCTGGAGGTCAGTACAAAAGAGTTTTTTTCCTTAGAAAGACTTGCCCACACCTCGGGCGAGTTAGCCACTGGCAAGATCTGAGCACCGTGTACTTCCCCAGGCATTTGGACACTTGCATCCAGTTTTGCAGAAAGAAGAAAAGCACACAAAGAAAAAGTAATCCGCTTTGTTCTTTTGACCCCGGCTTCAGTCACTCCTGCTACTGGCACTAGTTTTGCAAGATGCTCAGAAGAGAATATCAAATCAGGGCTTTGCTTTTGTTTCTGTGTGGGAAAGAAGTGGCGATGACACTTGCATGGTACCAAGTGTGAACTAGGAGGAACACCAGCCTGCCACTGGCACGTGAGAAGGCAAGTCCAAATGTTTCACAAACACTCTAGTCCCGTCTCGTCACCCGTGATACAGGGCAAGCCCTACTGATGGCCCCGGACACGCCAACCCATTCCCAGCGCTGCAGGACTGACACGTTAAGCCAGCAGCACCCACTGTACCCTCCTCTCCCAGCCCCTCGCCACCTTGACGAGGATCCCTGCTCTGCCCCGGTGGATGCTTCACCCCATTCTGGCCATCCCTCACCCATTTCTTGTTCCCTTTCCCCGGGATATTTCCTGAGGCAAACACCTTTGCACTGGAGAATCAGAAGAATGAATTAAGAATCAGTTATCATTCCTAAAGACAATACTGGAGAAGCAGCAATCAGTTATCAGCCCTAATTAAAGGAAAACAACCCATACTGATCTAGAGGTGAGATCTGTGGGGAGCAACACACTGATTGCAAACCGTCCGCGGTTTCTTGTTGGTGCCTTGGAGGATGCCAATAAAGATCCTAGTAGAGTGTCTTTTCCTTTTTCTGTTGCTTTTTTTTTCCTGTGTATGCTGATGCTGGGGGTTTCACACTCGAGCTTATCATTTCCCAGCAGGAGATTGAGCAAGCTCAGCCCCGCGCGGCTGTCACTGGCAAGCAGGAAAGTCACCGAAAGGCAATTGAGGTTTTTTGCAGAGCCGTGCTGAGCAGACGGGAGCAGCGCGGTCGTGTCAGCACCCAGAGACGCTGCACAGGAGGACAGCAAAGGGACGTGAGAAAAGAGGGCAGGTGATGAAGGAAGGAAATTCAAGGGAAAAAGCCGTGACTTTGGGTCTCTGAAACACCCAGTGTCACCATAGCAATTATGGGAGATGATTTGAACAGCAGGGCTGCTTGTCGCTCTCCAGGGACAGCAGGAAAACGAGAGGCAGGGGAGTCTGAAGCATTTTCAGGGGCTGAGCTTTAATGCCGAGCACTGCACACATGTTTTACGGGACAGTTGCTTTGAGTTAATTCTGTATGGACTGCTGTCAGTGAAGGTTTCAAGTCTGTGTATATAGCTGCTCACACATATGTTTGCTCTCCGCATTCATTGAATAAGGGGCACGGGGTGGTTACAGGTTAATGGATTTTCAAGCTGAAGTGTTTGCCAGTAGCATTCAGGACGTGGAAATTTGGGCCAGAAACCTTATCAGAGACAAACCATCCTGTGGCGTCCTTCAGTGGAAGCCCAAGTATTAGCTCCTTAATTTGTTTACCCTGAGATAAATCCAGAGGAACGTATTGATGTGCAGGCAATTAATTGGGATGTGCCCCAGTGCAAGGACAATACTCGATAATAAACCACTTTAGGAACGTCCTTCTGAACGATCTGCTGACTACCTGCCTAGCTTAATATCTAAAACTACAATGACCCTAAACCTCGCAGAATCCCAGAGATTTTCCTGAAAAAAAGAGGAAATGAGAGCAGGTTGAGGACCTTCCTGCCTGGCTGGGTTGATTGTGGGGATCACCCCTGGGCAGAGGGGATGGACCACAGCAGCTCTGGCAGTATCATTTGATGTGGCAGACAGCTGCTTAGCAAATCTAAAATGACCCTGGGATTTTAAAAGCCCAAGGGACGGAGGAAAGTGAGGACATGACTACCCTGTGAGCTGTGCTTACAGAAGTCTTTTTGGCCTTGTTCAAAGCATGGGATGACCAAGAGGATCCCAGCAAAGAGGGGCATTAGGGAGCAACTGATCTCTCCCTACAGCACTGAGCTGCTACATGCAGAGTGAGCCCCAGGAGATGCCCCCCTTCAGCTGTAGTTGTGCTGTTTATAGCAGACCATTAACAGATCAAACCCATTCTTTGTGCAGCTGGTTTTTGCGCATCTCCTTATCCTTCCTGTTTCTATGCTGGTTTGGGATACATCCAGTCTCTGGGATCAGCTCATACCTGAATAGGGGACAACGGTCTTCGAGGTGAGGAGCAAGACACCGGACAGGCACCTTGAAAACAGAATTGCCTGTCAGGAGCAGCTGCCTTGCAGAACATATTTTTTGGCTTTGAGGGTGGCCTGCTTAGCCAACCCTGACTATTTCACCATGCTGCGGAGGCTGTCCTGGTATTAATTCACCTCAAAGAACAGGTTGAAGTCATTAAAATATTTTGCAGGTGGTTCCTTGAATTCATGGTGCAGCTGGATCCAGCCTAAAGGAGGGGGAAGCAGGGGGGAGAAAAGGAGGAGAAGAGGCAAGTTCTGATGAAACACAAATTAACATAACTCATAGAAGGGAAAGAAAATCTGGTTTCAATCTCTACAACAAAGCCAAGCAACACATCAAGCTAGAAAGGAGAAATGTCAGCCAGGCAGCACTGGGGATTTTATTGCTTTAGCACAAGTGCTTCTCTGCAGTCCCAGGAGTGCCCAGGTGCTACCACAGCAGCTGGACCCCTTAACCATGGCTCTGGGCATGCAGGGACATGGGGGGCTTCCCAAAAAGGCTCCTGCTCCCATATGGGTCCAGGCTCAAGCTTTGTTTCAATGCCCTGGCACAAATCACAGTTGTTTAGATCTTGCGTGTTGGCCTCACTGTCTCTTCTGCATGGAAACTCTCCAGGTAGCACATAATCTCCTGCCCTTTGAGCTGGATTCACTTTTTTTTGGGGGTGCTGACCAGGGCTGAGCTGGGCAGGCAGTGGGACGCTCTCAAGGGAGACCCCAGACCTGGCACCTCCATGAGCTCTGCTGGTGGGCAGATCACTCACAACCTGCTTTGGCATCCCCTGAATTCATCAGTGCCCCCAATGTCCATGGGCACAAAAGTCCTTGGTCCTTCCTCAGGAAGAACAAGACATTTTAGCACAAACACCATCATACTGGAAAGCTGTACTGGGACTGACTGGGATGAAGGTAACATTCTGTACAGCAGCCTGCATGGTGGTGTGGCTAAAGCAGTGTTGACTACACACTGATATTTTGGCTAGTGGTGAGCAGTGCTTGCACAGTATCGAGGCTGTGAGTAGGCTGGAGATGGGCAAGAGGTGGAGAGGGGACACAGCCAGGGTAGATGACCCAAACAGACCACGAGGATATTCCACACCATATGACGTCAAGCTAAGCAATAAAAGTTCAGGGAAAGAAGAAGGAAGGGGAGATGTTTGTGGTTAGGGCATTTGTCAGCCCAAACAACCATCACACTTGCTGAGGCCCTGCTTCCCAGGAAGTGGTTGCCTATCTGCCTGCCAATGGGAAGTGGAGAATGAATTCCTCTTTCTGCTTTGCTTGCAAGTGCAATTTTTGCTTTCCCTAGTAAGCTGTCGTCATATTGACCCATGAGTCTTCTCACCTTCTTTCTGTTTTCTCCCCATCTTTTGGGAGAGGGGACTGAGTGAGCAGCTGGGTGGGCTTTTGGCTGATGGCCAGAGTCAATTCACCACAAAAGCTGACCAGTATGTCAAATTTCACCAACCTTGTTCATTCCAAAAAGAGAAAAGGACTGAAAAATCAGGTAAAATGAAAAAAAAAAACAAACCCCAAACAAAACCCCAAGCTGGTTTACAAACAAACCTACCACTGCAGAAGCAATTGGACAGCTCTGGTCACTGATGGCTTTGTGGTGCGCATCTATCAATCAGCTGTGTCCCAGGTCAAACCACAGTTACTTGTTTCTGTGGGAGAGCAGTGTGGTCTGTGGGGAGTACTACTTTTTGGTTTTTTGAAGCCAATCTGCAGAAACATGAGTGCAGGTGTTGGGATAAGCGGTAGAGTGTCACCTTTTCTGGCTGCCACTCTCACTTCAGTCTGGAGGCGACAGCGGAGATGGTGGAGGTTACTGCTCTGGCTTACCTGACATGGGGCTTGTTTGTGCCGTCGCCTCTTCTCTTCATCATCCTTGGAGGGACGTCAAAGACCCCTGAATTCTGCTCACTTGTGCCTTCAACAGTCTGCAATCAAATAGATGAGTTTGGAAAAATTACCATAAGATAAATGGAGAAACACCTTGGAGTTAGGATATCACCTCATTTGGGGGAAAAAAAACCCAAACCTTTGAAAAATCACAAATTCAGTTCTTTCAGGATAAATGCTTGTCCTGAAGAGGCTAACGTCTGTCCAAGCTCCCTGGCAGTATCACTGCTGGGAAGGGCTGTGTTTAGCTAATGCCATGCTGGAGTTTGGCATTACGTCTCTTTGCTCTGTCATGAGTTTTTGGTGGTGGCAAATGCCTGCAGCTGACCACGGTGGTGAAAGGAGATGAGAAAGGTAGTGGGGACGGCCAGGGACCAGACACTTCCCTTTCCCTCCCTCAGCAGCTACCCACAGGCCCGTGACTTTGAGGCGGCTGTGGTCTGTTTATAAAGCTTGGTTCAGATGGGGTGCATCTTTGCAATGAGAGCATGATGAGGACCTTCTGCCCGGCACGAGCCACCAACATCAGAGCATGGGAAGGGAAGGGATGGGATGAGCCAAAGGACTTCAGGCTCTTCCCTGAGATGTTGGCGGAGCATTTCAGGGGAGGCAGGACGAGCAGCAGGAGGGAGAGGGGCCAGGTCTTCCTAGCAGAGAGCCTGGGGGGTGAGGCTGATGTCCCAGCAGACGTGCCCCATAACGTGCTGGAAACTGCTATTCTATTAATAATCCCATTGTTTCAGCAAACCCTCAATCTAGGGAGACTGCACTGAATCAGCACTTTCTTTTCTTTTTTTTCTTTCTTGATTTAGTAACCCCGATTGCACAATCAGAGTGCAACCAGAGCTGCAGTCAGTGATGCTGCAGGGAGAAACGAAAGGCAGCAGAAAGCAGGGTGGGGGCAGCGGCAGCGAGCGCATGCAAAGGCTGAGCGAGCGTGTCGGTACATGGTCTCTGACGTCCGTGGCATGGCCGAGACCCCCAGCGCCACATGCACGGGGAAATCTGCCGCCTGTTTGCAGAGGCTGACGTCCAGATGGAAACACACCACGATGCTCCCAGGCAGCCAGATGCTCACCTGACTGATGGGAACGTGGCAGCGCGCAGAGCTGCACGGGGCTACATCAACTAGAAATAAGGGGAGAATTAAATTTAACCAGCTGGGTAGGCAACCGCAGCTGGTGGGCAAAGTTGGGTGAGATCATGACTTTGCTGTTGACCTTCCAAAAATAGATAAGCAGAGAACTGGATTTTGAACCCTGAAGCGGTGCAGATCAAGACTGTCAAAACTGAGGGTCTCTAACCCCTGCTTTTGCACCCGCGCTGCCTGGGCCATTGAGAATGGCAAGACCATGAAAGGTAAGAAAACATACCTCTGAACTACTTTCTCAGGGAAAGAGGGCACAAAGATCGCATTGCACCTTTTAAAAGGACTTTTGAAAACTACAGCTGCCAACTTCTTTTTAATACCTTTGTAGTAAAACGGATTTGCCTACAAGAATTAAAAGCCTCTCTGCAATAAATCTGCTCTCTGCGTGCACCTGAATCACATCCATCCCTATAAACATCCACTTGCCAACACAAGTGTGGTCATGCCCAGCTCATCACCTGGCCCAGCGAGAGTAAGTAGTTTCAGGCTTGCGCAGAATGGTCAGCTGAACCACACAAACCATTAAGAACAGGCTGGATACGAGCCCTTACCCCAGTGGGGAGGCGATGCCACGAAGGGAGAGGATGCAGAAGTAGTTAATATGGCTCAGCTGATCGGTGGTAGCCTCTCAAGCCACCCTAATTCAAGAGGGTAACCGAGCCCTTCACAACGAAGCAAATTATCCCAATTCCTATGCAGTGTGTAGCAGAATATATGATAATGGAGGACTCCCCTTCCTCCCTGCTGGTGCCAAACCAAGTCACAGCTGCACAAGCATGTTTGAAAGGAGAACACAGAAGTGGATTTAAAAATCCCCATGTATTTTTGGTTTAAGCCATTAAGAGATCTATACATCAGGTGCAGAACAGAGTGCTTCATTCTGCACTGGGCCATCAGAGTGTGGGTTTCCAGCTCACGTCTACCTGGAGCTTACACTGCGCTTTCTTCCATGGCCACACCAAGCGGTGATGACCCAGCAGCCCCTCGGATAAGCACAGACCTGCAGCCCAGGAGAAGACCGTGTGATGAGGACTGCCCAGTGCCTCAGAGAGGGCAGCACATGTCGGTGGGAGCGTGGGTGCGGAGGGCTCCGCCCGGCACCTACCGACGGCTCTCGCCTGCGGGCTTGGGTGAGTTGCTTCGCTTTGGGAAATCAAAATCCACCCCAGCACAAATGCAGATGCCGAAACGCCAAATGAGGTGAGGTCTGCAGGGGTGGGTTTTACACAACGTGAGCAAAGAAGTGGCGAAGTGATAGGAATCGTGTCTGTGGGTGTGGAAAATGGGTCAGGGAGAAAGCAGGGACTGGAGAGAGTCTCAGCAAGGAGGCTGCAATTGTCTCTTCTCCATTACATCCCAAATCCATTCAGGCTTCAGCATCCCCCACCCCACCATCATTCGCTTGTCTTTACAACTCCTCCTGATTCTTTCCTTTCTTGCACTTCGGTCATGCACCATCACCAAGACGTCACCTTGGTGCAAGTTAATGTGTTTTTCACTACCATGCAGTGCTTCACCTCCCCTCCCAGGGCATGGATCCCCAAGCTAACGTTGAACCTGGTATCTTCTTGACTACATNGAGCAAAATGGCCACCTCCTGCCCAACCTCGCTAAAGTGGAGAGATGTTGAATAACTCAGGGTTGAACATCTTGCAGGATCCTGCCCGAGGCTCCGTGGACACGGTGTCCTCAAATGAGCACACGAGAGCAGCTGATCATCTTAGCTGTGGGATTTTTTTGAGGAACTGTTTGAATTACCACATCAGAGTTCTCACAAGTCTATAAAAACTGAGCAGATAGGAAAAGCATATCAGAAAGCATATCAAATCACGAGGCAGATAGGAAGTCCCTTCAGTTCTTTATTGTCCGGAGTCTGACAAGGCTTTAGGTTAGCCACAAAAAAAATTGTCATGAAAATTAAAGACAGATATGGGGAAGATGGAAATTCAAGTGATATGAACACTTGCAGTATTTCAGACAAGATTGGGTTTGCCTCAGCTACTACGACAACCTTTCAGATAAGTGGTAAGGTTTCTTTTTATTAAATGGATTGATATGGATTTTATCTGGTCTATGAAGAAAGCAGTGCATAAAAATGAAATATTGTATTTATACCGCATAGTAAATGCTTTTTACAGCGAATTTGCTACTAAATTAACTGACCATTTAAAAAGAGATGTATGTGAAAGTGTCCTTTTTAGCCCAAAGCTGATGCTGAGTATCAGAAAAAAAATAGTTCTTTTCCTGTTTTAGAAAATGCCTAATTTCACTGAGTAAAACTTTCATGTCTTAATAGTTAAGATACTGGAATCACCAGATCAAATAAAAAAAAATATGTAAGTTTATGAATTTTTAGCTGAATATAAATACTTCATTGCTGACTAAACCATTCTATTGTAAAACTAATTAAATCATTGTACTCTTTTAAAGCTAAGACTTTAAACTCCTGATTACATTACTTTGAAAAAAAACTCAATTAAGGGTATCTTACTGAGTGTCTGAAGTAGTTATTAATGCTTCTGAAATATTTTTTTCTCCCTAGAGGCCAAAATCTGACAAAGCAGTTTATTTCTGTTACACTTGCTGGTGACAATTTGTTTTAAATGTTATGGTTTGTTTTCATTTGTTCTGCAGTTCAGTTTATTAGCGATTTTTCATTTCTTTCGATGTATACATGCCCCACTGTTGGAATCGCATGTGTGTGGCGCTCTGGATGGAGAGGGCACGTGCTTTGAGCGACCCTCTTTGAATGGCAGCCTGGGACAACTGAAAGCGATGGGAACGGGGAGTTTATTGATGCAGAAAGGGGAGAGATGCCACATTCATACTGTTAAGGGCTGGATTAAGTCTTGGTGGAAGTGAGCTGGGTGTATCGGCCAAGCGAATGGCGGTGCGAAGCCCGGGTCAGAGGAAGGCAGCCTGCCTTGCCTGCGGGACCCGGCAGTCTCGCAGCGGGACCTTGCTGCTCCCCGTCACGGGAAAGCACTGCTAATTTATTGTGGCCGAGCCTGAAAAGGCTGGAAGCGATAAGAATTTGTGAGAGGGTGTCTACTCTACTCCTGTTGGTTTTTAGAGCCTCGAAGCCGAAGAAAGCCATCCCCGGGCTGTGCTCGGGCGGCCCTGGGCGTCTACCTGCTGCTGCTGACGGCCNTGAGTTGCTTCGCTTTGGGAAATCAAAATCCACCCCAGCACAAATGCAGATGCCGAAACGCCAAATGAGGTGAGGTCTGCAGGGGTGGGTTTTACACAACGTGAGCAAAGAAGTGGCGAAGTGATAGGAATCGTGTCTGTGGGTGTGGAAAATGGGTCAGGGAGAAAGCAGGGACTGGAGAGAGTCTCAGCAAGGAGGCTGCAATTGTCTCTTCTCCATTACATCCCAAATCCATTCAGGCTTCAGCATCCCCCACCCCACCATCATTCGCTTATCTTTACAACTCCTCCTGATTCTTTCCTTTCTTGCACTTCGGTCATGCACCATCACCAAGACGTCACCTTGGTGCAAGTTAATGTGTTTTTCACTACCATGCAGTGCTTCACCTCCCCTCCCAGGGCATGGATCCCCAAGCTAACGTTGAACCTGGAATCTTCTTGACTACGTGAGGAGGTTTGCTTTTGTGGAGCAAAATGGCCACCTCGTGCCCAACCTCGCTAAAGTGGAGAGACGTTGAATAACTCAGGGTTGAACATCTTGCAGGATCCTGCCCGAGGCTCCGTGGACACGGTGTCCTCAAATGAGCACACGAGAGCAGCTGATCATCTTAGCTGTGGGATTTTTTTGAGGAACTGTTTGAATTACCACATCAGAGTTCTCACAAGTCTATAAAAACTGAGCAGATAGGAAAAGCATATCAGAAAGCATATCAAATCACGAGGCAGATAGGAAGTCCCTTCAGTTCTTTATTGTCCGGAGTCTGACAAGGCTTTAGGTTAGCCACAAAAAAAATTGTCATGAAAATTAAAGACAGATATGGGGAAGATGGAAATTCAAGTGATATGAACACTTGCAGTATTTCAGACAAGATTGGGTTTGCCTCAGCTACTACGACAACCTTTCAGATAAGTGGTAAGGTTTCTTTTTATTAAATGGATTGATATGGATTTTATCTGGTCTATGAAGAAAGCAGTGCATAAAAATGAAATATTGTATTTATACCGCATAGTAAATGCTTTTTACAGCGAATTTGCTACTAAATTAACTGACCATTTAAAAAGAGATGTATGTGAAAGTGTCCTTTTTAGCCCAAAGCTGATGCTGAGTATCAGAAAAAAAATAGTTCTTTTCCTGTTTTAGAAAATGCCTAATTTCACTGAGTAAAACTTTCATGTCTTAATAGTTAAGATACTGGAATCACCAGATCAAATAAAAAAAAATATGTAAGTTTATGAATTTTTAGCTGAATATAAATACTTCATTGCTGACTAAACCATTCTATTGTAAAACTAATTAAATCATTGTACTCTTTTAAAGCTAAGACTTTAAACTCCTGATTACATTACTTTGAAAAAAAACTCAATTAAGGGTATCTTACTGAGTGTCTGAAGTAGTTATTAATGCTTCTGAAATATTTTTTTCTCCCTAGAGGCCAAAATCTGACAAAGCAGTTTATTTCTTTTACACTTGCTGGTGACAATTTGTTTTAAATGTTATGGTTTGTTTTCATTTGTTCTGCAGTTCAGTTTATTAGCGATTTTTCATTTCTTTCGATGTATACATGCCCCACTGTTGGAATCGCATGTGTGTGGCGCTCTGGATGGAGAGGGCACGTGCTTTGAGCGACCCTCTTTGAATGGCAGCCTGGGACAACTGAAAGCGATGGGAACGGGGAGTTTATTGATGCAGAAAGGGGAGAGATGCCACATTCATACTGTTAAGGGCTGGATTAAGTCTTGGTGGAAGTGAGCTGGGTGTATCGGCCAAGCGAATGGCGGTGCGAAGCCCGGGTCAGAGGAAGGCAGCCTGCCTTGCCTGCGGGACCCGGCAGTCTCGCAGCGGGACCTTGCTGCTCCCCGTCACGGGAAAGCACTGCTAATTTATTGTGGCCGAGCCTGAAAAGGCTGGAAGCGATAAGAATTTGTGAGAGGGTGTCTACTCTACTCCTGTTGGTTTTTAGAGCCTCGAAGCCGAAGAAAGCCATCCCCGGGCTGTGCTCGGGCGGCCCTGGGCGTCTACCTGCTGCTGCTGACGGCCGGCCAGGGGCTGCTGGCGTACAAAGGTAATGCTGCAACCTTGCTGCGGGCTTGCCATCAAAAGACAGCGCTGCTGGGTGCTCTCAGGGCGGGGGCACGGGCGAGCGGGGATGAGCACACCGATGGGAAACCTCTGAGGGAGCATAGATGCTCCACTGCACGCCACAAGTCAAAGCAGCCGCTGCAGGAAACCATTCCCCCAAACCCTTTTTGTGCTTTGCATTTGCAAAAAACACCCCTGGCTGCACTCCTGGCTGCAGCAAGGACCAGCACGTGAAAACCACCTCCCTGGAGTGAACGGTGGTGGTGTTTAACCCCAAGTGTCCTCCACAGGGGCTAAGGAGCTGCTCTGCCGAACAGGCATTTCCCAGCCGGATCGGACGGGGAATATTCACTGCATGGACCTTTTGTTTCCTCAGTGTTTAAGATGCAGAGAGAGATATCAACGTTTCAAGAACAAAATACCTCCTATACAGATGAGTTTCTGGAAAGCTTCTTTGCCAGCAAACTGCTTTTGGAGAGAAACTCTACAGAGAAGCATATGGGACATGAAGAAAACTGGAGGAGAAGCTTAGAAGAGGAAATCACCATAATTAAAAGCAGCAATGCAAACCTGATGATGATGATGAACAACATCACCCTGGTTGCAGGTATGGCTCCATTTCTCTATGCTGGCTGTACAGCAGGGAGGGCTGGTTCCTCTGCACCGCTGGCAAAGCTGGGCCAAAAACTTGGTTCAGATGAACAAATAACTGGGGCAAGATTTGCTCTTCCTGTCAGTTAGTGATGCCCCAGTGCCCAGGGTTGGACACTGGCTCCGATGCTGGGGAGCTGGACACACACGGAGGAGCTGGAGCACAGCCCCACGCAGCTCTCCCAGACCCTGCTGCAGCTGCACACGCAGCTCCGGGCTGCTCTCCTCTTCTGTAACTTGCAGACTTGGGCTCTGGGTGCCCTCCGAAAGGGTGGTGCCTCCAGCCCAGACCTCAAGCCTATCAACCCCATACTGGTATGTCCCTCGTTGAGTGCTGACTACTGAAAAATATGCATTAAATATTTATTTCAGGGCCTCCTGGACGCAAAGGAGATCCTGGTCCACCAGGTATGTTGGTAAATAAGCCACAAACAAATTTTCCTCTTTTCCTCTTTCTTTTTTTTCCCCCTGAGAGACCTGAAGTGAGGATCTGGGATCTCAGTCTCCAGACCCAGATCCTGCCCAATGTGCAGACACCCAGTGCCCTGGCCATGAGGAGACCTGCTGCACCTTTTGACTGATACCCCAGGAGCCTCAGCTTGCCCGAGTGCTCCTGCAGAGGTCAGTGACCACCACGGAGGAGCATTTTGGCTCTGCCTCCTCACAGCTACCCCACCAGAAAAGCTCAGGTGTGATGGAGGTACTGTACCTGGTCATTATCTGCAATAACCATCCCAAATCCCCATATGAGACAAGACAGGAGCAGTGAGGGGGTTTATGTGCATCCCACAACCAGTGGATAGCTGGGCTTTCACCTCAGACATCGCAAGTCCTGCTGCCCAACACATTCCAGGACAACTTAAGGAGACGTCCCCAGTCCCTGCTCTATAGGGCCCCAGCTGAACAATGCGTGTAACAAAGAGTGACAGATTTGGGACCTTGCCCACCCTGTCACTGAGGAAATGACAGCACAGACTCAGGAATGAGCTGGGTGCAAGTGTTCCCATCCACAGCCATGCACAAGCTGCTGCCCTGGGTACCTGGGGGTTTTGGGCAGAACTACACCCGCTGTGTAGTCTCCCCACTGTGGGGGTACAGCAAGTCCTGATCTAACATTGGCTCTGCTTTGAGCAGAGGTTGGACTAGGCAATGTCCAGAGAAACCGGAGTTTCTATGAAACCATGATGATGATCTAAGATGCAACCCTTGTTAGGTCAGGTCTGTATCTCATCCATCCCTAGCTCTTGGCTACACTGATGAGCTTTTCTGAAGGAAAAAAAAAAAATTAATACATTTTTAAAAAATCATGTTTTCATATCTCCCTGGCTGCACTTACAACATTGAAACAGCACCTCCCGCCAAGCACCGTTATTATACATCAGAGCCCAATAGTTCAGTACATTTTCAGAAAAGAGCTCCCCAAAGGTCCCCACGAGCTGGGCTTGGCTGGAGGACAGCTGGCCCCTACCCAGCCACGCACTCAGCCGAGCTCCATGGACTTTACTCAAGTGGATGTGCTGGTCCCTGCCAGCTGAAGATTGGCCTCAGTGGTGACAGAAGGCGCACGCACAACGGATGATTAAAAAATTCATCTCTTCTTCTTAGCTATTACTGCGAATAGATGATGTGTGTCAGCTGATATATGTATTTCACATCTCAGGGCTACAGGGACCACCGGGGACAAAGGGAGACCAAGGAATCCAAGGTAAGGCTTTTCTGACATCTGAATTACTTCTGTGGATGAACATAAAGTGGCTTTATGGATGATTTTATGGGCAATCTTGTCCTCAGTCAAGGTGTAAGTCAGTAGGAATGTCATTGGAGTTGAAGGAAATAAGCGTATGCAAAACTAATGTGAACAAAAGCCAAACTTAGCTGGAAAAATTCTTATTTTAAAAATCAACATGCACCAGTCATGGTGGTCCAATTCCTCACTGCCCCCAGCACCATTCTCAAGTACAGAGAGAGCGGAGTTTGGGTCACGCCTGCAGCTGAGCTGGGTGGCCTGCTGCTGACGTTCAGTAGACACAACATGCCATGAAGCATCAGAAAAGTGGTGTTGCCCTTGCAGGCTTACGTGGACTGCAGGGTGAGAAGGGGAGCAAAGGAGATCCTGGACCTGCTGGCCCAAGTGGTGAACAAGGAGCAAGAGGAGAAAAAGGAGACACGGGGCTTGCAGGTAAGACTTCGCTGTCTCAACATTTTTAAGATTCTCTCATTTATTCCTGTTTAAACTCATTCTACTTAAAACACCAGAAGAAGTATTCATAGGTTAGATATTTCATAAAAATCGAGCTTGCCAGTCAATGAGGCAGCTGGGCTGAAGGGATTTCATTTCATGCCATGCTCCAGCAAAGCTCCCAAAGGAGGGCTGGGGGAAGAGGACATGCAAAATACTGACTCTGCACCGTGGAAGTCTCTTCATAGAGCGACCTTTGTCTAATGAAAGCCACGGGTATTCAATTATCAGCCTATCCCAGTTTAAAGCAGCCATGTTTCCAGGAGGATTTTCATGGTATAGAATAATACAACATAATCTACATGCACAAGCATGTGGCTGTTATTCCTCACTTTAGTAAAACCTATTTCTGAGAACTTTATATCTTATATAAGCCTGACTTTTATACACCTTAAGTAGAAGAGTTATGTACTGTGTTTCTCCCATGTAACGTTCATTAGTGGGCTTCTCCTGGGTAGCTGTTATTTGGTGGTCTCATGAGGGCTGCACCCAGAGAGGAAAGTCTGAAAGCAGGACAGCAAAAGAAAGCAGAAGATATGTGTGGTGCAGATCAGGGAGGATGGTTGGACAGGTTGATTAGATCTTCCTCAAATCTTCCATCAGATCCCACATGCTCCAGTGCACTCATTAGCACAAGTTGCTCCAGAAGAGAGAAGTGAAAGTTGGAGGAATACTGAAAGGAGAGGACTTTGGGATAATTCTGGAGCAGAAGGATGAAGGAGATGTTGCTCTTTAAATGAGGCGCTTTCAAGTAGTTCAGCTTCTTCAGGGCTTGCTGATTGCCTGTTCAGAGAGAAATCTAAGGTGAGATGTGGCAATTCCCTGCAAGCACAGGAGTGGGATACGTTGTCCTCCATCTCCACTGGGATACTTAACTAGAGAAGAGAACATTCTAGTGGCAGGGATAGTTTGGGGAATAGACTGGGGAGATGTCATGGCACCATTGCAAGTCTTTAAGAGCAGGTCAGACAAACACTTGGCCAGACAGTCTGGCAGAGCCAGTGGTGGTTCCGACAGACTTGTGAGGTGCCATCCAGCCCTGTCCTCCTACATCTTTACAGGAATGCTACTAATGGTAAATGTGCGTATGGGTATGGGGCCTGATACTGGTGCAGCAAGACAGAGGTGCTCCGCTGGCTGCAGAGACAACAAATCTGGTGGTGTTTGTTTTTTGGGTTTTTTTGTTTTTTTTTTTGGTTTTTTTTTTTTTTTTGTTTTTTTTTTTTTTTTTTTAATTTACACACATATGCTGTGCTGTTTGGTAGGTCTCCAAGGACAGAAAGGCGAAATGGGCAAGAAGGGAGACCCCGGGCCCCGTGGACCCATGGGTCCTCAGGGACAGCAGGGAATCCCAGGACTGCCGGGTTTCAATGGTAAGTGCAGAGGACACAGCACAACCCACCTTCAGCACATGTGTGCTGTGGTGGAGGGCTGCCCTAGCTGAAGAGTTTGGCTAAGCCTTGTTAACACTGATGCTAGGATGTTGTTACAGGTAGCACTGGGGAGCCTGGACGTCCTGGACAGAAAGGAGAGGCAGGTAAGCAGTACAGAAGGTGCAGTTTCTTCTAGAGATATGAGACCAATCTCTTTTAGATGGTGCTTCATGACAAGAAAACTGCAGCCAGGCTAGATCCCAGCATGGGTAAGAGAAGACAAAGATAAGATTAGGAAACCATGCCAACATTATGCAAACCCATCACACGGCCTCGGCTGTCTCATCTGGACCCCACTCACTGTGCAGGAGAATGAGAGGGAAAGAAGGGTCCTGTACTGTGGAAGGCCACGTCTTCTTTCCTGACACGTAGACACAAACAAGGGCAGGAGTTGACTGCTGTTTTTGGAAAGCACTTGTGCCTCTCAAGGTTGACAGTCTGCAAGGACCCGGGTCCATATAGCCTTTCACTCCAGGCCATCACTCACTGCACCGCTAAGATTAGCGCCGCCAGGGGAGGATTGCAATTCGGAGACACCCAGTCTTTGTATTGACTTCAGAGGGTCAACTCAATCTGCACAGTGCAGGGGCTGCTGAATGCACTGTCTCTTTTTTTTTTTTTCTCCTTCATATGTTGTTTTGCGTTTCACATGTGCTGTTTTTGCTTAACCTCAAGGCGCAACTGGACAACCTGGACCCATGGGAGTTCCTGGCCTTGAAGGCAGACCTGGTCAGAAAGGACAGAAGGGTGACCATGGGCCCAGTGGTAGTCCAGGTACAACGCCACTCAAACCTGTAACTTGTTGACCTCCTACTCTGGCCTCGCTTTGTGTGATAGATTTGCCCTTACTGATTTGTTTTTAATTTTAGGAATACCAGGCGTTGAGGGGCTCAGAGGTGAAAAGGGAGACAAAGGAGTAACAGGTAAAGGAGGAAAAAGAAAAAACAGGTTTGGGGTCGACAGCACACATCATGCAGACACTAGAAAGGGATCTGCAACAGCAAGGAGATTTCTTGAGTCCTGTTCTTGAAGCCCAAATGCATCCCAGTATGCCATGGTGGGGCTGGGCCTCTGCCAGAGTGCCAGGGGGGTAGCTACTCACTGGAAGGGTTGTTTCAACCATCTTTAACGTTCATGAGGAGGTGATGTTGCCTGCATTTTTGTACAAATAGAAAACACACAAACAAAGCAGCATTTTAAGATGAAACAAAAAACAACCTCCCTACCATAGAGCTAGAGACAAATTTTACTGGCTGTAAATCTGATGGGGAAGGGTATTCGCTAGCATCTGTCCTGGCCTCCTCTGTAGCACTGCAGGAAGAGGTAACTTCAGAGGGCAACCTGGAGCACATAGCCTAGGCCTTTTCTTTGACCTTCCATCTGAAGAAGTCCACCTCTGTCCTGGGCACCCAAATGATAGGGTGATGTTCTGCAATACAAGCCTATTCCAGTGTATTTCTCTTGAATCAGCCTCTTTAACCCTGAATTTATATAGTGCACGCAGCCTCCCATCTCCACCAGGAGGTGACAAAAGACCAATGCACCCTTCTGCATTCATCGATACCTGGATGATAGGGATGGGAGTCACCCGGCCCAAAGTTATATGCTTACGTATGTCTGATTCACCTAAATTTACATGTCTAGGCTCCCTACACGGTCAGTAAAGACCCACCTGGAGGGTGGTCTATCCCATCAGTGGAGTTTAGGATATAAAATAAATGTCCAGAAGTTGATCTACTTCAGGAGAAGATGATTCTTCACTGCCTGTATTTTCTGTATTGATGAGGTCTGCACTGAGTATAATGGGAAATAAGACACCCACTTCAGAAATAGATGCCTATAGTGTAGATAGCTAAACTAGACAAGTTGAAATCCATCACAAATACAAGTTTGTATAAGCTTTTATAAATTTATAAATATCCGTCTTATGGATTTTTGTTTGTTTTGATGATCTTAGGTCCTCCAGGGCAAAAGGGAGCAAAGGGAGACCAAGGCCCACCAGGTAAACCCTTGTTTGACAGCTTGACTTAATTTGGTGATGCAAAGCACTTGAAATGCCATGTTCCACTTCTCTGTGTCAATGTGAAATGCTAGTCATGTTCTTTCCTTGGGAAGGGAGAAAGGCAATGACTTTCTTGATTTCCACTCAGGCAGCCCAGGCCTAACTGGTCAAAAAGGAAGCAAGGGTGATCATGGCAGTCCTGGTCAGAAAGGAGAACTGGGAGTAAAAGGCGCCAAGGGAGACCCTGGATTACGTGGTAAGGCTGTTTGCCATGGGGTCTGTAGAGCTGGTGGTACATTTCAGTTTGGAACTGTACGTCACAGCCTGGCACAAGCTGCTTTGGGGCATGTTTACAGAGCTCGTTTGGAGGAACTCAACAGACACATCAGTCTTCCCAGGAGGTGAATGTGCAGAGTGTCACATTTACACCTTGGGAGCTGTGCTAAAAGACATGCAAGTAAACAGATGCATTAGATTTTCTCAAATCCCTGATCTCACAGAAAACTGGAACAATCCAGAACAATCTTTGCTTTGTACAGAGACATCTTGCAGCATGCCACACTGCTGGGCTAAATCCCACATAAATGTGGCAGTCAGGAACACAGAATCAGAAACACCAGAGCTATTTAACTACATCTCTCTAATTGCAGGACACAAAAACAAACAGTTCAAAAGGGCCAACACTACAGCTACTCGCCATTCTTATCCTCCCTCCACCTTCCAATCACAGAATGCTTCCAAAAACCCTAAGACCCGTAGTAAAAAAAAAACCACCCCAAAACAGTAGTTACAACATGGGAAGCAACCAGTGCTCCAGAGACTTTTTCTTTTAATTGTTCACGTAGAAGAGTACAAGAGACCTCAGAAATAAAATAAACTGGAGCCTACATGGGGGTCCTCTGCGCACTTCTCTTCTGGAACTTTGCCTCTGGAGGAGGGGAAACGTGTAACTGGGATGACCCCAGGTTAGGAACTGCCCTCTGGGTGGGTCTCATATCCTGGTCCCCAGAAGGAGACAGCAATATGTGCTTTGTGGAGGTAGCTTTTGGGGGAAGAGCTCATTGGGTTTTTTCAAACACCCCTGCTCTCAAGACCAGGATGCGACACAGAAATGTGGAGGACTGTTAGGAGTGGCTTTCTGCTGTCTCGTGGCAGCACCTAGGGAACAAGCCCCATGATGTAGATCTTCCTGCAAATACTTTGGGAGATAACATGCCTGCTTCTGGAGAACCCAATGGCTATCAGAGATGTCATTTTACAGGTAGTAGTGGCAATAAGATACATTTCCCATGAATGAGTAAATGGGATTTTACAAGTGGCCCTTTGCTTGGGTCACATGTTAGGAAGACTTTGCTGTATGTTATCCTACTTTTCCTGCCATATTCCTTTTACATACCCTTAGTCTCTTCAGAGGGTCCATTCCACAAGGGAACAGAGCCCTCATATCTCTGACTCACCCAATTATTCAGAAAAAGTTAATAACTGGATTTTCCCCCAAACAGCTGACAAATATTTGCTTGTTTTTTTAATTTGGAACAGGTTCCCCAGGAGCAAAAGGGAGCAAAGGTGAAAAGGGACAAGGTACCGGAATTTTATTTCTTCTTCTCTCACTTGCTTTCTGGCATCAAAGCTATCTGAGATCAGGACCAATGTGCCCCCTGTGCACGTTGGGTAACCTCCAGTATGGCTACCAGAACCGAGGGGTCCATGTGCTGAGCTGCAGCCTGGTGTCTCCAGACCCAGAAGAGAACCCTGAATTGTTCAGATTTGAGCTATCAGTAACTTCTGGTCCCGCTCTGGCTACAGCCATGGAGATGGGAACATTCGTTCAGTCTGGGGGGGTCCATCTTCCGACGTGCTTTTTTCCTCATGCTCGTATGACCAGTAGAGTTATTTTCTTCTCCTCTGAACTGTCAGGCAACTTCAATCCTTCTATACGAATCGCGGAAGGGGGCAGGAGGGGCCGTGTGGAAATCCTTTACCAAGGGTCCTGGGGAACAATATGTGACGATGGCTGGAGCACCCAAGATGCGACTGTGGTCTGCCGAATGCTGGGATACAGCCGTGCAGTCTCTGCCTTCACAGCCACAGCAGGTGAGTCCACAACAGCCTTCCACCTCCCCGGGCCTGGCATGGGAGAGTATGCATACCCAGAAAACACCACAGCAAGGTTCTCTACACAAGCAGCAGGAGAGCAAAGAGGATGTCCCCAAAAGGGCAGTTCGTTCCCCTTGGGATGAGGGAACTGTATGTCAAGGTCTGCTTGAACCATGCCCAAAGGCTTGATTTCCAACAAGCCAACCATGCAACCCAACACCACCTGCTATCTACAGGGGTCTCTAGAAAAAAAATGCATATTCCTCTTTCTTTTGTCCAACTGTTGTTTGTTTAATTCATCTTCCAAAGGCACTGGACAAATTTGGCTTGATGACGTGAATTGCAGCGGGAGAGAACATTCAATTTTCGACTGTCCAAAGCCCAACTGGGGTGTGCACAACTGCTCCCACAACGAGGACGCTGGGGTGGAGTGCATTTGATGGGACACAGAGGCTACTCTGGGAGCTGCTGCCCCCCCTCCACTCTCTATGGGGCTCTTGTTCATAACACGAACCCAATTTCGTCAGGCTGTGCTTATAGTCTCTTTACCAGGTCATTAAAATATTGACAGAGAAAGCTGAATTTTCCATAAATCGTTAACAGTAACAAGACCCACAGAAACCTGAAACATCCCAGCTGTCATGAAACATCCAGAGCTCAGGCACATGAGCCAGTTCACAGCTTTTCCAGCTACCTGACACCAGCTCATCTGCAGTAGCTCACACGTGTGGCCTCTAACTCCACAGAGGAGGAGAGATAGTCCACTTTAGCTTAGCGCAGTAAAGAGAGAACAGGAAAACCATACAGAAACCGGCAGTTACTACAGCTGAGCTGGCTAGTCCATCTTCATCACTGTACAGTTGTGAATCTGAGCCTAAACCCCCCCGTTAAGTGCCCACACCCAAGACAGGAGATGCTCAGAAATCACCAGATGATCTAGGGACATGGTTTAGTGGTGGTTTTGGCAGTGTTAGGTCGATGGTTGGACTTGATGATCTTAAAGGTCCCTTCCAACCTAGACAATTCTATGATTCTCTGGCATTCAAATAAAATGTTCTCCAGAAATCATGCTGATCACAGTTTAAAAGTGCAAAAATAAAGAATCTAGGTGCCGCACTATCCTGGTTTTGCACAGACCTTGGTTTTGACCTTGTCCAAGTCCCCTGCCTTCTCTCTCAGTGTTTCCTAACCTGTCCCTGGGAGCAACACCCCTTATGTTATCCGGTGTATAAAACTAAGCATCTCATACCTTTGCAAATTAGACACTCCAGTAAAGCAAAAGGATGATGAATAAAAGCAATAATGGGCAAGTATTGGCTAATTAAACTTCCAGAGTGAAAATACAGACCCTAAACCAAAGGCTTCTACCTTAACTGAAAATCTTACATGTGTCTGAGATAATAACTGCAATGCTTCTCTTTCTTAAGACCCAAGTCTTCCCCTTTTCCATGAGCACTGGACATTGAGCAGGTGACAAGCAGCCTGTGTACATGTACCTGGGCACATCACAACAACCTGCTTGAAGACATTTTATTTAAAATGTCAGAAATACATGCAAGTGACCCCAAATCTCTGCCTTAATGTGAGTCATAATTGCATTTGTCTACTCAGCTTTCAATCTCGGTTTTAGTGTTTAGGAATCCAGATATAAGTGGAAAAACCTAGCAGTGCTGGTAAAAGCAGCAGGTGATGGGGCATCCAGGGCCAATGTGAGTGAGAAGACCCAGCAGTGTGCAGGGTCTGGTAGTGCAGTCTGCAACAAAGATCATCACTGTTTTGAACCAGAGGAAATGTTTCTTACGGGGTCCCACACTTCAGGAAAGGAGTCTGGAAAATCCCAAGAGTTTTCCAGTATCCACTCTGGTGCCTTTGAGAGCAGGAAAATGAAGAGAGCTGCTTACCATTCCTGGTTCTGGTTTAGAGGAGGCGAGGAGCACCTGTCACAAACCATGGGTGAAACCAGATGAATGACAACTATTTCACAGCTGGTGGGAAAGAACAGTGTCTCATTTGCACAAAAAGAGACAAAAGCTTTCTGTTCTGGCGGGGAGCCCCACCAGCACTACCAGCATGCTGAGTACCGGCACTTGGGCTAACACAGCATTCCATGGGGCTCCCACAGGCAATCCTGAATCTGCACGTTTCCTTTGTGTTGTTTTTTTTTTTTGTGTGTGTGGCAGTATGTAAATAAAGCATTTCCGCTGTTAAGAAATAAAGGATTTACAAGCTGTATTCATGTCTTGATACATCAACACGTGCCACTTACACTCTCATTTTCTCACTTGGTAATGGAGTATGTTCTTCAGCATTTTTCAGGCTAAATGCTGAGACACTTGATTTTTTTATCAGGCAAAACTGCTACTGAAGGGAAAGTCACCATGTCCCCAGTGGTGACCCTTTGGGTGGACTTAAATCCCCATAAATCTCCTTTTTGGAGAATGGCCATCCAGAAAATAGCAGCTGTGCCACGATTAAGGTCAGGACACCGGGGGCTGGATCTGTGTGCCCAGGGCAAAGGATGCCGTGGTCCAGCCCATCTGCTCCTAAGCCCAACAGGAACAGGCTGAACGCAAGTTACTGTCCAACAGTGTGGCCAGAAACCAGAGCATGACATGGTTAACCCACTCCCCTGACACTTCTCCACCCTGTGGTGCAGATGTAAAATCTGCAAAATCTGGCGTCAGAGGGATTTCTTAGCAGCCTGGGAGAGCCCATGCCGACACTGAAAATTTCAGTGCCAAGTACACAAAATGGCATTTATCTTGCCGGAACTAAAGGAGGAGGGAGGACGCGGGTGATGGAGGGAGTGCCTGTGTGTGAGCTCGGCACGCCGTGCTGGCAAAACCAGAACTTGGCAAGAAAACAGACTTTGCCTTCATAAAACCACTCTGTGTGCCCAGTCTGGAGAGGGAAGCCCAGCCAGCTGGGAGGAGAGCTGTGGGCACAAAGCTCACAGAAGAATTAGAAACACTGCTAAAGCGGAGCATGTCTGAGCTGCAAGAGAATAACCAAGCCCAGTGCAGGGTGTTCCACACGCAAGAAATAGCATCCATCAGAGGGGACCACCATGGCCAAGTCATGGGCCCCGTGATTTCACACTCCCTGACTACGTCTGTCCTGACGGATGTTCTTGGAGGAGTGCTGCCCAGCTGTGAACAAACAGCAGAGGATGCTAGGCGGTGGCAGCACAATTTGTGTCTGATCTGTCCAAATCAGGGTGAAACCAGAAAGAAGCCACTAATGTGGTCATTGAAGAAATTCTTCCCAGATCCCATAAGAGGTAGGTAAGGTGAAGGAATCACTCATGTGAGACCGTTGGGCTGCAGGCTCACTTCCTGAGATAGCCAGGAGTCCAAGTGCCAAAACCAAAATTTCTAAGTTCAGCTTTAGCAGATTCAGAACATCACACTAAATTCCACACTTTTGATTCAAATGGCAGATACCTGTGGCAGCTCTCACCTGATATTAATTGCAATTCTCACTGCTGTGTTGTGTTTTGGTAGAGGCAAGAAAAGCCCTTATTTAATTCCAAAATGCAAAACAAACACCCAGATTTTTTTTTTTTTTTTTTTTTTTTGAACCACTGGATAAAACTAGCATGGGGACAGCTGGGCTTGAATTGTCTTGTCAGTTCTTCTGTCGAATAAACATTTCCCAGCACAGGCAATGGCTGGACATACAGGTAACGGGGATGCCACCGGTGTGACAGGACCTGCAGGATGAGCCCCGAGTAACCCCCCAATAACCCACTAACAGCGCTGAACTGCCGGGACACACCGCAGCGATGCCCGCGGACGACGTGTATTTATTAAAAATGCTCCTTCCCGACACTAAGGGGAGCTCAAGGGCCGCCACCCGCTCCGCGGCCGCCGCAACGGATCGCATCGCGTGGGGTCGAGTCGGAGGGTCCCCGTGATGCGGTCGGGGGGTCGCGGTGGTGCCCCACCTGTGTCACGGGGAAGGACAAACCTGTGGTTTATTCTGTTCAATGGACTGACGGCACACGCAGCGAGAGCAGAACGCCGAGAGGAGGGCGCACGGTCTAAGGGAGTGAGGCAGGTTGTGGTGGGTTTCCCAGTCTTCGGTGACTCCAGCTGTGGTCAACCAGTCCTCCCAGAAAGGGATTTTGAAAAATAAGCATGGAAAATACATTTGTGGTTCAGGCTTTCGTGCCTGAATGATTTGTGAGAGACTGCCAGGCAGTTAGGACAGTTTTACACATTTTTCTCTGCACTCCTAGTAGATAGAAACACTATTTTTAAGGCAAAGCCCCAGATTTCGCCAACATGTCAGAGTTGTCCCCTCAGAGGGACAGAGGAGGGACAGCTGCACAGCTCACCCCCAGCCTCGCCACTGTGAGGGCAGGATACAAGTCACAGCAGTGGCACTTGGAGCCTAAAACTCAGCTCTGGGACTGCTGGGCAGCAGTTTTGGAGGGCGCTCGTGCCCCACGTGTCCATTTCTCCGGTCCAAGGGAAGGTCCATTGGGGCAGGAAGAGTGCCATGAGTCACTGCAGGTTAGTCGGTGAGCAATGAAAAATCCTCTTGCCCTACAAAAATGGGTAGCCCTGACATATAGAGACTGGTTGCATGCCCACACCACTTCCCTCACCAAATATCCAGCTCAGTGCCATTCAGCCCCAGCTTTTAAGTCTTCCAACTCACTGTCCTACACTGCCCTAAAATAGCTATCTGTAATAGCTAATAAGGAATTGTACAGCTTTGCTTATCGTTCACTCCCAGCACCAATTAAAAAGATTTAGTTAAGCAAAATGCAATTACACTGTCATGGATAAAAGGGATACAATTAATTAAAAAGGAATACTTTCCCTTAGGAATGCTGTTATTTCCAGATGCTCCCATCCCTGTCCCTGACCACTCCTCATGACCTAAAGAGATTTGGGGTGGGGAGAATTGGGGCGGTTTGGGTAGTTTATCTCCCCGTCTCACTGACTCACATTTATTTCTGAGGTAAGTTACCAAAACCCTTGTGGACACAGATATACTCCAGAGGCCTAAAACATCATTTCCAACATATCTGACACTGTTCTCCCTGCTTTTCCAAGGAGATGATCATTTCGTAGAGGCTGTCTGCCACCAAGCTGGAACTTCTTTCCTTTTGGGGAGAAAACTGGGCTTTCTGTCAACTGTGTTGGGATGGGGAGCAGCCAGAGACTGTGGGATACGTGCTGCAGCTGGAAGGACTTACCAAAATCCACAGGGAAGCTGCTGAAGTGAAGTGTCCCATCTGGTGTCCCTTGGGAAGGGAGGACACGCGTGCCACCCCTCCCAAACCACTGCACAGGCAGGCACCCAGGCTGCCGGTTTCCCAGTCCCATGCTGTGGAGACACTTGGCCCCAGACATCACCTCTTCCACGGCCAGTTGGATCCAGAAAGCTCAGCTTTCTGGATCAGCCAAGGTGCAGATTTCCCAGCCCTGGATCATGGAGGATCCTGCTAAGAATGCGTGTTAATAAATAAAGAGTATTTCTCTAATCACTGCCATGTCTCGATATTGGCATTACTGCCAAACCACAGAAAAACGACATGGTGGAGAAGGCTGCAGGTTGCCAGTGGAGGTTGATGAGAGGCTGAATGCAATTTTCACAGCCTCAACAGGAGTCACACACAATTCGAAGCACCACCCAGGCACACAGAGATGCTGAAGAGCAAAATGTTTACTCACTAAAAGCCAGTTGTCCAGGTTTCCAAAGCCTGAATTTTATGCTGAATACATCCATAAAACATGTCACCGTAGCAAAATTATTGATGATTCCAGTTGCAAATGTAAAAAAGGCAATTTCATTTGGCTCACAGCTAAGAAGTTGTTGTGTCTGAGGGTTCTGTTGTTGTTCTTTAAAGTACATTAAAGCCATCACATTAAATGTCAACTGTAATAAAGGAATGACTTCCCTGCTTATATTACAGACAGGTAAAAAATTTAATATTCATGCTGGCTGTATCTAAAGATTAAACTCACCGTGTAATATATGGGTCACTAATTGTATTTTCATCCCTCTCTTCTGAAGTCTTCTGTTGTTCGCAGAGTGAGAGCATGTCACCACAAATCTGCAGACACATTTCTTAGCTTTTGCTGCTAAACATCATGATGGAAGGCAGCATCCGGCCTCAAAACCCTCAGATATATTTTTCTGTTTCACTTGGTGTCAGAACTGGTCATGCTTTGCTTGGTTAACTCTCTTCCCGCTGGCATGGACCAGCAAAGGCCCAACCAACCATCCAGTGCAGCGCTCAAGCCTGAGCTACAAGTGTTTCTGATCTCACCAAAGGGGCCAGTTTGGCTCTCACTGGCACCAGTATGAAGCTGGAGCATGCACGGGTGCAGGCAGCTGCTCTGCCATGACACAGAGCTGAATTTAACCCAAAGTGTTTAAACAAACTGTTAGTGGTAGCTCCAAACGATTATCCATTTATTTTAGTATTTGTCTTTTTCAAATGTGACCTAAAATCTATAAGTAATTAGTTATTGTACTGGCTACGGTATTGCAAAATGCTTCCCTTCATTTTTTATTCAGACTCTGAGCTATAACTCCAAAATCATTCCAGTCACACCAGCCTTCAAAGGTCTAAACAGGGAGGAAGGGGGGCTAACGCCTTAATATCTTTGAGATTTGCAAGAATATTTGAGGATTTTCTAGGGATTCAGTGTGAGATGAAAAAAAAAGGGTTTTGCAGGCAAATAGGGAACTTATGCCTCCAGTTCAAAAGGAAAGACACATCCAAATGCAAAAAGATTCAAATGTTAAAGTGCTAAATAAACATTGCTATTCAACAGCGGTCTTTGTCTTTTGAGTCCTAGGTTAAAACTACTTCACAGGGACTATAAAAGCTCGTTACTCTCCTTTGTTGAAGCTAAATTAATTTTAACAGTACAAGTTCCAGAGTGAAGAAGAATTGCCACCGAAAACTCCTCCCAAGTCATCTAGGTGCTCAGCGGGGGAAGGCGGGAGAGGACTTTTGTAGTTGTTGTGCCCTGCGAATAAGAACGTAGTACACAAATTGCATTTATTCTGGGTCCACATTGTGATGTTTTGTGTAAATCCCAACAAACTAGTGGTGCTGTGAGTGTGCTGGTTCCACGCCATGAGGGTATCAGCAGCACAACGGAGCACAGCTCTGCAGTGACCTTGTATCTCGCTGCCTTAGGAAATCCCACTGGAGTCAATGGATTCAGAGGGCTTTCAGGCTCAGGCCATAAATCATTCAAGATATGAATTACTGCCTTATTAGAGCAGCTTCATAACTGTAATTCCAGATAAATGCACAATTAGTCTGATCTCTTCTGATAACATGCCAACAGGAAAAAAAAAAAAGTCATCTGCTACTAAGCTGAGTAGCTATTCAAAGAAACTGCAGCAAAGTTTCACCGATGTTAAGACCAGCAGGACCTTTATAATAATCTCATCTGACCACCTGCACGGTGCAGGGCAGAAAAACTCAGCCAGGAGCTTCTGCATCATTCTGAAACCACGGCTTGTTTTCCAGGACAGTGCCTTGTCTTGGTCTGAAGTTTTCTGAAAGCAGAAATAGCGTCGTGTTCCTGAAAACCCACCACATTCTTGCCACGTTAATTATCGTGCTAGCTTTCTCCCAGTAACTCCACTCTTAACCTCTGCTGGGACATCTGGAGCCAGCTGAGGTGCTAGAGTCAATGACTGTTGTTGCTTTAAATTTGTTCAGACCAGGTTCAAGAAAGAAAATAAGTTTTCCTTAACACAGTAAACTCCACCTGGCAGGGACGAGCCCACAACCAGGTTTTGGAAGAGCTACTGTAGCAGGCAAGCAGCACACCTATAAAGGGATGCTAAAGCCCCTGCGGGAGGCAAGAGAGAAGAGGAATGCGTGGCACGTGCCAAGATCAAACTGGAGGTGACCTTGGTGTTTTTACTCCTGTTCAGCATCTGAAAGGGAATTTCTGGAAGGTTTTTTGCCCCGGTAGCCTGGGCTCACACAAGCACCGAGACTCTGCCATTGCTCTGATTGTGCAGTCGCTCTGATTTTAAAGGAGATGTTTTGACTTCACAGAGTAGCGATGAGAGAAGCTTGGTGGGGGTGGAAGGCTCTCAACACACTTCTGAGGCCCTCAAACCCTTTTTCTGGGTGGAAATGAGATCAAACCAAAGTGGCACTGTTTGCATGAGTAACAGCTAATCCTGATTACTCAGGGCTGCGAGATGAGGATCCCACGGCTAAAAGAACAAGGGTGGTTTTTTTCCAGACATGGGTAAAGACTGTTGACTCAACTTGCAGGGCTATAAAATTTCTCCAGTAACAAGCAGGGACAGACTCCTACAGCAATGCTGGAGGGAAGGGAAATACCCTGTCTCTGAGAATCTGGTTATTTCAATCAGCCTGGAAGAGCTGCGCAACGCTATAAACGGATCTGGCTGCGGTTAAAGGATAGATGGGCGGAGGAAGAACGCCCTTCGCTTCTCCTGTGTTTATACTCCAAAACTGCAAGACAGAGTGTGGGGAAGCCCCTACTCTGGGTTTATTCGCTTTAGAGGCCCTTTTGAGGATCCTGTAGAAGCTGGCATGGGGAGGGCAGAAGAAGGGAGAGAAGCATCTCTCTTTTCCACAGGCTGCAATGACCACAGCGGTCTGGGACACTGATTTTCCACGCCTTGGACTAGGAAATGTGGGGAAAAAAAGTCACTTTTTCAACACTTTCCTTTTGTTGCTCCCCGATGCACAGTGCCACTTCCAATTACAGGCCAGCGTGTCAGTTGTGACCTGCTCCGGTGCGACATGCTGTGACCCCACAGGGCAGACACAGCGCACTGAGGATGCGAGGATAAAATGTACAGTCTTTGGTAAACATGTGGGGCCACGCGTGGTGAGGGGGTCCTGGGTGATGAGACTTCAGTAAAAGGCCTCCAAGCATCACCCAGCGTGGGAGAAGCAGCAGAGAGTTGTGACCTGGGTCATGTCTGCAGCTGGTATAAATCAACATTGCTCCATTGATATCTGGGGAGCTACACAAATTTGCTCCTACTATGAATTCAGCCCTTTTTTGTTTGTTTTTGTTTTGCCAAACTCTTTTGAAGGCTGCTTAGCTCCCATAAAAGCTGTTATAATAGTATGTTATATGTACTTCAGTGGTTAAGACATTTTACAAGTGCCAGTCCACCCTTTTTCTCCAGTATCTTCTATAACACACTTACAAAAACCGTTTCTGTGGAGTTGGGCCACTTCTCCAACGATGATGTGATTCCTTTGTATGGGTTTGGTGTAGGTTTACAGTAGCAATGGCCACGCACACACTGGCAGTGACCGAAAGGTTCATGCAATGAGCTGCTGAGGCTCACATGGGGCAGCGATGAGAGGAACATACCCAGGTACTGCAGGTCTCCAGTCTCTCAAATATTCTAGAGGAGTTGGGATATGCAATTTCCACTGAGTTCACTTTTGTGATCTCCCTTTTTCATGTCAGCACGCAGTTGCTCCTGGCCCAGCAAATAGCAAAAAGCCTGTAAATGTGAGCAGAGGGAAGGCTGAGCCCTTTCCTTTTACAGCAAAGCTTGGCATATAGACCAAAAGACAGCCTTTGCATGGTACATCAGAAGATAGAAACTCCCACTCTGTATAAGACTCACAACAAATCAGACAAGCTGTTGTGTAAAGGAAAAGGCTCTGGGCTTGAGACGTCTACAAAGTTGCCTTGTCTAGAGATGGATGACACCAGAAAACTAAGGGGTAAAGTGGATTTTAGCACCTTCTGTGCTCACTGGACTAGGTGAGCACGTCTTTAAGCTATGTTTTCTTTATCCCAAAAAGTACAGGTGAAAATCCCACCAGGATGTGCCCTTCCAACTAGCTCTATGCATGTAATGGGAAAACAGCAGAAAGGGTAGGGAGTTTTTTAGAAAAAAGTTCATCAGATTCATATCCACATTCCCCATGGAGATACTTTTGTGGTTGTTCCGCCAAAGGAGGCATCTTCTGGCTGGGGTGAAAAGGTACAAACAGTCTCTATGTTGAATTTCACCCAGTCCTAGAAATCTGAGATAAGTGGAAGAAAGATAAATGACTGTAGGAAGGCTCTGTGAACACCATATCTGAGCTGGTCTGCAGGTGTTTCATGGAAGCTAGACAATAAAACGAGGATTGCAATCTTATTAATCCAGGCTGGATCTCTGCCAGACCTAGGATGGCTGTTGTTACAGATACAGACTTCAGAGCACCTTCTGCAAACTCTACTTCCTCATCCAGGACACCATGTGGGACCTCTAGCATGGTCCAAAAGCCTGGAGCAACTTTCCTCTGCTCCTAAACTGGAGCTGGGGTGTGTATTGCCCCTCACATCCCTCAACAATGGAGAAAAGGGAAAAAATTAAAAGAAACCTTTAAAGAAACATCATCTTATGCAGTGTCTCTGCAGGACACATGGGTTGAGTTCTGAAGCTGTTAATGCATGAGGCCATTGAGCGAGTGAGAGACTGAGCTCTGTCTTGGCTGATGAGATGCACATTTCCCCCATGCACCTGCAGAAGGGAGGCGATGCCAGGGTGGTTTGTCTTCTTTGAGGAACTCATTTAGCATTTCTGATGCCAGAAGAAGTGGCACCAAACTGTCTGGTTCCTTCCCTGACATTTACTTCATAAAATTTGAAGCTTCTCTTAGAGGGTCTTTCTGGAGTTTAGCCCAGCAATGAGTCAGAGGCTAAGTGCCTCCCAGAGCCAGAGTTTTCTGCTCCTTTGGGTCCCTCTCAGCAGCTATTTCACCCCTAAAAGAAATCCCATTCCAGTTCTTTACTTCCCCTCACAAACACAGAGACTGCTCAGGGCCACGTGCCTCCCGTCCATCACTTGGCGCAGCTCCCATCAGCTTTATCAGCCACTTATAGCCCAGAAGCAGCAGCTGGGGCTGGATGTTGCCAAGGGACTTTCTGGAGTCTTGGTGACATTTATAAATCCTTCGCTAACTCCTTTTCCCAGCCAGTTGTAACCCTTCGGCAGGCATGGTTTCCCAGTGCAGGGCTCACGGAGAAGCCCACCCAGTCCCCATTTCCCCACGCAGCCCCGTCTGAAAGCAGATCTGAACGCCCCCACCAGCTTGTCCCTAAATCTGGAGGGAGAAGATTCAGGGTGAGACAGGAGCGAATAAAAGGTGCAAGAAATAATGTCATTGTACGGAAAGCGGGTGGCACTACCAAGAGCAGAGAGGACATAACTCGGGATCGAGAAAGCTTCAAGGCAGATGGATTAACTAATGAGGCGTGGGATGCTTCAGGAGTCGGGACTCACAGCCTCGGGCACGTTTTTGCTGGTTGCCCAGGCATTTGAGGAGGGACTCGCTGTTCCCGCTGTGCGCAAACCTGGGGGTCGGGTCTCTCGCCTTCCTCCCGGGCCGCCGGGCAGCACACACAGTCCATCCGCAAGCCCAGCAGCAGATTCACCCATCAGTTTTCTAACGCGGAAAACAGTAGGGACTCTCCCCAAATGGTTATTTAAACAGGGCATTTTAAATTGAGCTGCGCTGATTATTAGAAAGCGCAGTAATTTTCAGTCTCATGGCACAGAGGCATTATAAAACTGCAACGAACAGCACTTCATCAGCAACTCTAGTTCCAGCTTTCTCCCACCTTGATGCTCCTGCAGTTTAACACCGATTATTGCCGTTTATCTGTTCACCCCGTTACGATGGATGCAGTCCCAAGCTGCCCTTCGTCTCTGTGCCATACAACGTCAAAGGATCAGAGTCCTTCACTTTGTATCAGCACACCTAGTGACGACATGGGTTCTGACCCAGAACAGAGCAACACAGCAATACAAAGTTAGAAAACTGCTTGAAAAATGTCGAAGCATAAGCATAGAAGAGAGCTACATGGAGTTTTCATCCAAATTTCTTTAAAAAGACATGTTTGGACAGGAGAAACTCTACTCCAGTGTAGAAGGGCTTATTCCCCAGCTAACTTCAAGTACCACAGGTAAGTCTATCTAACAAAGTATTTGTGGATCCTTTCCCCTATCTTTAGGGTTTTTTTCCTCCTATGCATTTGTACATCTTCTGCTCGTTAGCTGTAAACTGCTCCAAGATGTGCATACGATATGAATTTGTAAACCAGATGATAGCTATAATTTTCACTTTAAGGAGGCAAACTCATGTACCGTTTCTAAGGCTTTAACTCTTCATCTTTGTTTTCAGAGCCGTATGTACTGCTCTATTGATATTTCTGACCTTTAGTTTCCAAATATTCAATCAGTTTCAAATGAGATCGCGGTAGCAGGCAGTATTTGAAGACACTGATACTGCTAATCAGCAAGTCTTGCTGAGTTTAGAAAAAACCACCTTGTCTGTCTTGCATGACAAAAGACTAACGCTAAGCTAGCCCCAGCTGACACAATCAGGTATGGAAGAGAGAGCGGGCCTTTAAGGTTGGTTAAGACAGAAAATATTTTAATCACAGCTGAGAAAGGAAGGGATCAATGTCAGGTTTGCATAGGCTTCAGGCAGGTCCTCAGCTGGTGTAAATAAACTCAGCTCTGCTGAGGTCAAAATGGTTTACACCCACAGCTATTTTTCCTGAATGAGGTGAACATGTAAAATCCCTTATCGAGTCATTTTCAGGCAGCTTGAGCAGGTCAATTCTCACTAAAATCAAGAGGAATTAGCAGTCTGAGAGAGGACCACCCAAGTTATTGCAGGCTATCAGCAGCTTTCAAGGGAAAAATGTCTGTAAATCGAAGAACACAAGTGCTTTCCCATTAAAAGCACAGATTAAGCATATAGCTGAAAGGAGCTCAAAACCTCTCCTTTCTGCATTTGACACAGCAGGAGAGCGTTTGTCCTGGCAACAGCATTTCAGGAAGACTGGGATAAGTCAAGTATGTAAATACTCAGGCTGAAGCACCCCATCTGTCACTTTGAGGGTGGCTAAGAGAGTTACCTGGCAGGTGATATGACGAGTACCTGGATGGAAAAGCAGAGAAGTACAAAGATGAGGGGAACATCTAACTTTCAAAATGGACAGAGGAAGAAAATCCAAACTGACTCTGTAGGAAAGAGTAGAATTGTAGAGAACTTCCGACAGACCATCAGAATCGCCCATTATATGAAACCAAAGGGACATTTTCAGGGAGTCTGGGGTCAGAAATTAGACTTTGGGTTTCAGAAGTAACTGTACCACAGCCAAGTCAAATTTGAGAACAAAAAAAAAAGAAAGCTTACACCACCTCTAAAAAGTCTTGGCACTGGAGGTATGAGAACTGGAGCCATAAGAGGCTCTCTTTCTTCTATGGTAAGCTAAAAAAAAATTAAAAACAAGCCTTGAGATTGAGCCAAAACGCAAGTTTCTCTGTTTTGTTGCCAAAATTAAAAGAAAAAATATTTCAGTTTTAAGAGGAAGTGAGTGTTAAAGATTTCACCAAGTTTGTGTATCATTTAAGTCAATCCACACTTTAGAGGTGGTCCCAACAGCAAGGAAAGCATCCTTGTGCACACCAGGCAAAAGTGGTCAAAAAGACGCATTAAGCCCACCCGGCCCGGTGTTTGTCCGTGCCAGATTTAATCCTAGTCTCCCTATGCCCAAACTGCCAGTAAGGACTTCTGAGCATCCCAGCTACTTTCTAGAAACTTTGTCGATGGTGGCCATCTGTCATTGGGAAAACACGAGAAGGGGGATTAGTAACAGACTGGCAGGGAACACTGGAAAACTGGCAATATATTTTACCGAGGACAGATGTAAACACAATGAGGATATTGTTTTGAAATTAAGGGAAGAGCAGGAAATTTCGCAGTGTTCTCCAGAGGTTTTTTTTTTTTTTCTTTGCCAAACTAGTGGAAAAAAACCCCAGCAAACGAGAAGACTAATTATGGGGCATAAATCTACCATTTTGGGGAATCTCCCCTGGGGTCTGCTCCTCCTCCGTTACTGCTCAATTGCCACCAATACTGCATGTGAGATGCATGTATCCGCTGCTGTTAAATGCCACAGATGCATCTCTATTATCCTTGGAAGCATAAACTACTTTTTCTAACAATCAATTGCCCAATTCAGAAACCAATCTAATGAGCTCATTCTGCCTTATTTGTTGGAATCCAGCACCATTTCTGCTGGGACTAAGATAAAAAGGAAAGCGCGCAGAAACCGCTTAGAAAAGCTAAGTGGGGAACTTAATTACTTCAGTAATTTTGCTTCCTAAATTAAAGGAAAAAATGTTTCACAGATGAGAAGATTTTCAAAGTGTCTTAATTCCAGGGAGAGAGATTTCTGTTTAAAACGTTGATGGTCGAAACATCTCCAAGGCCATGTTCATCGCAGAAGGGGAAAATATTCAGAAAACTGCCAAAAATGTCATCCAGGGAGGGAATCTCTCCCCAGATCTTGTCTGCACTAATAAGAGTTTGCTGGCAATTTTGAAGGCAGACGTATCTTCTGCCGGCAAAAACCTTTCCTGTTCGCTCACTGAAGGAAGACACACTCTTCGGCTGGTGTAAATCCATATATTGCTGCACCTGCTAACATCAATATGTCATTAAAAATCGCAGCCCGAGAGGCGTTACTGTGGCAGGAGAAGTCTCCAGCGCGGGGTAGGCTTTGGCTGGGGGCTGTCGCTTGGGAAGGGGTCTGTGTCACTGCTGAGGCAGACGTAGGGACCAGCGAATCCCCCAGAGTGGGGGGAAAGCATGAAGACTCATTAACCAGCCAAACCTGCAATTAGTAGGGTAATGTTAGGCGAGGAGCGTGATCCATAGAAGCGGTGGTTGGCTGAGATCACTGCTGTCCCGCTCCGCTCTGCTCTTTTCATCAGGTCTCCTGCGGATTAACCCGAAGCTAACTGAAGTGATGGAAATACTTCACCGACTTCGACAGAATTTGCATCCGGCTTTTCATGACATTTTATCCTCTGGTACTGCTCCAAAAGGCCCTACACGACGACCATGCGACTGAGATTTTCAAGTCTACTCCCATCACTTTCCACGGAGACTTTTCTTCCACCTGCCGAGACAACCCCGAGCCACGCACATTAATAATTAAATAAGAGCCGAGCACCAGGGGAGGGGAAGTGACAAAGCTGCCAAAACCCTTCTCGGATATTTTGACAATCCACAGCCTGAAAAGATTGTAAATGAGGGTCTGGCCCCTTGTTACACTCCCACTTTCTCCTGCGTATCTTTAAACATCACACAGATTACGCATCATCCATCCTGGAGATACATTTTGATGTCATAACAATAGTTGCGACGCCAGAGTACACAACACTGACCTGCAGGCACCGTGATTAACAACCGCTTTTGCCACTGTACCGTCCGGACTCCCATCATCGTAAAATTTGTCTCAATTAATCAAATCCAAGTGTTCTTTGCTGCAACGCTTGTTTGTATTGAGGAGATCTCGAACGTTCATCCCGGATGCTGTGCGCGGCTGCTAACCTTTCGGTGGAGTCCACTGGGAGCTGCCGCTCATTTGTATACAAAGCGCAGCGGATAAAAGGGCAACTAAACATAATTTACCTGGAAGTGAGGTTAAAAGTGGTTTACCAGCTTGATGGTGCTTGGCTTGAGAAACAAGACATTAATTAACACCTACCCATTGATTAATATTGATGCTTTTTTGCCTTCTGCAAGTTTTACGTAGGCAATTTTTAAATTTATTTTTTGCTTAATTTTCCCCTTATCAAGAATATTTTGACAAAACTTTGGCCAAACATGAGCCTGTTTCTGGTCTGGCTGCCTGATATGGAGAAGACCTGAACCTCCACTGAGGACTGCGAGCGTTGCTGCTCCGAGAGATCCTCCTGCCCCCAGTGGGAGCGTGCCCCAGGACATCCTGATCCAGCACCACTGACATTAATGAGCCTTGTCACTGCCTCCAAAGAGCCTGTGTCCAAACCTACATGGCCAAATCCTGCTGCCCGCAAGGCTGGGACTTGCTGACGTGCTCTCCTTGCCTTGGGAGCCATGTGCTTAATTTCGCTGTAGGCATGTTAGAGAAACCCAGCGGAAAGACCCAAGTGCTTGATTTCTTTGAAAGTCGTTGTATTTATTTTGCAGTAGAATCCTCCTGGTGCCATTGCAGCTGTGCCACAGGGTCTTTGCATGCCCCAAGCGCCCCACCAATCCCACAGACAGAAGTTGGGTTGTTTCACCCTAAATAACAGCAAAAACCTGCCCCATGCTTTGCTACTCTCCCTGGATGTTTGTGACATCTAGTGACATGTTAGGGCTACAAAGATGATTAGGGGATTGGAGCATCTCTCTGATGAGGAAAGACTGAGGGACTTGGGGCTTTTTAGTCTAGAGAAAAGAAGATTGAGGGGGGATCTTATTAACGCTTACAAATACTTAAAGGGAGGGTGCCAGGGGGATGGGAACAGTCTTTTTTCAGTGGTGCCCAGTGATAGGACAAGAGGTAATGGGCACAAACTTGAGCATAGGAAGTTCCATCTTAACATGAGGAGGAACTTCTTTCCTTTGAGGGTGGCAGAGCACTGGCACAGGCTGCCCAGAGAGGTGGTGGAGTCTCCCACGCTGGAGACATTCAAAACCCGCCTGGACACCGTCCTGTGCAACTGCTGTAGGTGCCCCTGCTCTGGCGGGGGGGTTGGACTAGATGATCTCCAGAGATCCCTTCCAACCCTGACCATTCTGTGATTCTGTGACATGGGTGAAAATGTCCCTATTGCCAGGGTGCTCCTTGTGGAACGTGATCTCAATTCATCCTCTGGAAGTGCTGCTTTTATCACATCTTGCCCATCCGCGGCACATTTAATTTGGCAACACTGGTAGAGAGAAGCAAACTTAAAGCCAGCTATTCACCTGTCTGAGACAGGAGGAAGCCTGCGTTCCCACAGCTAACGGACACTGTAAGTGGGGAAACTGGCTTTCACATGAATCTTTCAAAAAAAAAAAAAAAGAGAGCCCATTTCAAGCAGGGATATGATTCGGGAGCTGCGGTGAGTTGTTAGCACATAAGCCTGATCTTCCTCCCGAAATTGTCCTTCAGGCTGTCCAAAGCCCATGGAAGCAACTTCTGCAAAAACCAGAGCAGGTGGGAAAAGCCTTCAGGCAGCAAAGGCAAAGCCTTGAAGCTCTATCAGCCTTGGCAGGCCTTGAAACAGAGCCCTTTCCTTGGATTTTTTTTCAATGGCTCTTTTTACTGCTCTTTATTAAAAAGTGACCACTTTTGAAACTTAAAAGATCTCTTTGCAAATTGCCATAATTTTTCTCATCCACCAGAAATCTGCGTTTGCTTCTTGAATTGCATTTTCCATAAATGAAAGACCCTCTGCAACTTTGAAAACTACTTTGATTCAAAGTTTTAATAAAAAGCGTTTGAGACATCTTATTGTCCTCGCCTAGAGAGAAGGGAGAATGCTTGTTTGTTTGTTGGCAGGGTGGAAAATGCTGACAGTAATGGCAGCTTCAGGAAAAATTAATTTTTGGGTAATGAGCTTTTATTTTGTCCTGGCAATTCCAAACATTTGTACGTAGGGGTCTATACCTTCAACTATAAAAATACTAAAGCATGTGTTTGTTTAAATTTAAGCTGTTAAAATATTTCAATACACTGAAGCATCAGTCTGTTCATTTTCTGTTCTCACCTCCCATTTCAAACTGGGATTGTTTTGCACTCTGGCGCGATGCTTTTCATTTCAAAGCTGACCTGACTTTTATAGGACAGGTGAAACAATCCCAAATGCAATGTGATTTTAATCAAACCAAATATTCTGAAAACATTTCAAATACTTCAAATAACTTTTTTTTTCCTTTGGTAAAAGAAAAAATGCCCATTTCAATTTGATTGAAGCCAAATTTCTCCTTGGCTTGCTTAACAGACAAGAAAAAAAAAATTTGCCTAAATGTAACTATGAACAGAAGATGCACAGAGGACCACTAGAACTTGCCCTGACTCCCGCCAGTAAACCTGCTGGCTTAGCCACTGCTGATGGGCATCACTTTGCCAGTTTGTTTTTGTTTGATTCATTGGGTTGTTGGGTTGTTTTTAGGAATAGATCAAAATAGCACATCTTGCCCATCACAGAACAGTGACCCAACGTCATCTTGGCCTATGTCCTATCCTCCAGCCTCCTAACCGCTAAGCTAGATGAAGCGCTCGAGGAGTCTGAAACCAGCCCTGACCCAAGAAATATGCAGTCTGCAGAGACCTCGCTCTGGGCCGCTTTGTGGAAGTGCGATTTGCTCTCTGTGCTCCACAGCCCCCAGAAAGCATCTTTAAAATCATTCCTCCAAGTACTCTGCAGCTGAGCCTTAAATGCTGACCACAAACAAGGCAGCTTCAGCCTTTAGGAGCTGCTCCATGGCTCGAGCTGTCCCAGCACTCCCATTATCTGCCAAGGGCTTGGGATTTGCTCACATTTATGGCCATGCACGAGGGAGGGCTGGTCTTCTAGCACTCAGATGGTACATGAGAAGTATCCCTAATATATACAGGTAAAGAGAGAGATGAAAATTGTTTAGATCTGTGGTTTAATGGGAAGAAGTGATTTCCTTGCAATTGAAGCCTGGTCCCCCCAAAAGGGAGGGAAGGCTGAATTTGCTGCATCCCTTTAAGAGCAGCTCTGCGCATCAGGCTGCAGCCACCACTTCACTGACACAGAGATTTAGGAAACTCTGTGAGTGATGAGTCACGTCCCTGTGGGAGCCTCCCCCAGCCCCAGCGAGGGCATGGGGCAGCCGGCCTCTCCTCCGGATGGATGTACAGTCATACTCATCAGATGAACAAACTCCGGTTCTCCAAGGCTCATAACTCAGCCAAATCAGTCCCAGTTTTCACGGGAGCGCCTGGCCGCACTCATCAAGGAGACCCATTCCCTTGCCAGGATTCATTTGCCTACCCCCAGCTGCTTTGTCTGGGCAGATGTTAAAAATAAAGTTGCAATGACTGTTTGCTACAGGAAAAATATAATTTTTGCACTCTCTTACAGACTGAACAGGCCAGGTCGGCTCGCAATCCCACGTTCTCCCACAGCTCTCTCACCCCTACCCATATTAAAAAAAAATACACGAAAAAGCGAGAGATCAGCTAGCCCTTTTGTCCAGAGAGAGGCCAAGGTTTGACATCAGTGCTCTGGAAGGCAAATACAGAAATCCTCTTTAATCACCAAGAGACCCGGACACCTCTTTGACTAGTGCTCAGCTGGGGCTGGGGGGGCGAAAGCCCTGTTGAACCCCAGTCCCAGGTGCCCTTGGAGGGCACCTGCCAAGACTGAGCAGCTTTGGCCCCTGCCAAAAAAAAAACTTACTTTTCTGTCACTTATTTTTTATGAACTTCTACAAGCTGCCAAGAAAGAGATTTTCTTACACGGAGAATCAACTAAGACAGCAGGAAGACAAGAAAAATGCCCCTTCTCCCCCCACTTTCCCATTCATAGCTAAATTAATGAGAAGCATTTGCAAAGGACACAGGCGATCCAGCCCACGCTGCACGCCGGGTTCCCCACTCCCACGTAACCCCACAGGTAGGCAGCATCACCAAGGACTGGCTTTGTGACAAAAGGCGCCCACCATGGCCAGAGCTGCAAGTCTTTAAGAACTACTCTTCAATTAAATTAAAAACATTTCTTGCAATAGTGTAATTCAGAGCCTGGGGCTTAAGGGAGGATTTCTGAATGCCAAATAATCCATTTATTAAAAATAAAAAAAACCTGCCCTTACTTTATCACCTGCTATTCTGAGGTGAGAGACTTATACCAAACCTCTGCAGAATGCAACTATATTGACTACAAATGGGATTACTCACAGGAGCTTTTCATTTGTAAGTTTTCTGTAGAGCTTGAAGGTCACACATTAAAAAGGGCTACAACCTCCCTCAAAAAACAGCAAGGGAGACCGCATTACCTTTGCTGCTGCTGCTTATGCAAGGAAACAATAAATGTCTTTCTTAAATGGCATAAATTCAGCTGTGCTGATGTTTCACGAAGCCACAAATTACTTATCTTATTTAAGCGTCAGGTTGTTTGCTCCAGGATGAGATCCATGCCACTCCACCATGACAGACAAGATTAGCTCACCAGCTCTGAAGCGGGAAGGGCCAGCTCAGAGCGCCCAGCACAGCTCGTCTGGCCAGCTAAAGGGTATCTGCAGGGAGAATCATTCTGTCACACACATGCATTACTTTACCATTTATAGCCCAATGATATGAGTCTCCAGAGGTTGACCTTTGAAATGGTCAAGCCAGAAGAACCCTTGGTCCCTTCAAGGATCCCTCTCGAGACCCGGAGGTTTGGAGAAGCCACCGTGTGCTTGCTGTGCGCAACCGAAGCAAGGCAAGGTAGAATCATAGAATCGTTTAGGTTGGAAGGGACCTTGAAGATCATCAGATTCCAACCTCCCTGCCATGGGGAGGGACACCTCCCACTAGACCGGGTTGCTCAAAGCCCCATCCAGCCTGGCCTTGAACACCTCCAGGGATGGGGCATCCATAACTTCCCTGGGCAACCTGTTCCAGGGCCTTACCACACTTAAAGTGAAAAATTTCTTCCTAATATTTAATCTAAACCTGCCCTCTTCTGGATGGGCAGCCACATCTTCCCACTGGCCCCAGACCCCCCCGACCCTGCTTGAGGGCTGCAGGCAGCCTCGTGGAGGTGACACAGGTGTCAGCTGTCTACCTTGTTCCTGCTGGCAACAGCTCCAAACCTCTCGCAGGCACACAAGAGCTGCAAAGCCGAGGCGACGTGCTTTCCTGGCTTCCTTCCCCAAGCCCAGGATGAGCACCACGTGCCAGTGGACTCCCCAGTCTCAGCAGGGACGTGGTGGAGCTCGTTTAGGAGCAAGATGAACTCACCTTGGTCTTGCCTCTGGTCTCCGCAGTAATTAGTGGTGGCTCGGAGGACCCCTGTGCCAAAAATAACACATCTGAAGAGATCCTTTTATTTTGAATTAATTTTCAGATTTTTTAATTGTCTCCTTCAGCACATTTCAGTGACATCTATCTTTCAAAAATGTCTTAATTAAATGCCAGATTTTCAGAACTTTGAAGGATAACAGTGGAAGTGTCACGGGGCAGACATACAGACTCTTACCCCGCCAGACGCCAGGGGGTTTGATGATCTTTTCTTTTTAAGAAAAGGGGTTGAATTGTCTGGTCCTCAGAATATCTGCTTGTACGAAGTTTTTAAATTCTTGCTATCTAAAACATTTCGTAAAGTAGCTCTAGCCCAATGCAGAAGTAGTGCACATGGAGTACCTATGATTAAAAAACGTGCCAGTTCTGAGCCTTAAAAACATTACTGAGTATGTTTCCTGCTTTCTACTTGCAGCAGAGAAGGAATAACGTACCATGAGTACCCAGGCGACAGGATCAGAGGTCTGTGTGAAGACTGACTGCCCTGTAAGGAGAGAGAAAGAAAACAAATGACTGCCTCTGCTCTGCAAAGCTGTCCTCTCTGTTTCATGGGGTTTCCTAAATGAGCGGAGTGAGCACTGGTCTGACTCAGGACCGATTGGCCCACCACGAGCAGAGCCATGAGCGGGGATCCCTGCAGGAACCCAGACCTGCTGTCTGCTCAGCTGGAAACCATGTTTCTGGAGGAGCTATTTATCCTTCAAAAAGCCATGAATCACTCACATGACTCCCCCAAAGCAATGACTCGCAAGAACCACCTGAGGTAGCTGATTCTGGTTACCCTGATCCTGGTTACCCTAAAGGACATGTTCTTCCTCCAATGGCCCAAAACAAACAGCAGTGAAATCAGAGAGGACAAAAAGGGCTGAGTGTTAGGGCTGGAAGAGATTCACGGGACCAGAAGAATGACTCCACGAAGTTGCATTAGTAAGCACAGACACACACCAAGCAGTGCAGGAACTTCTTTTCCAAAATAAGCACCCGTTACATGCCCTCCTCCTTGACCACAAATCCTCCTCTGCTGGGGTGAGAGCTGCCCTCCTCCTGGCCCCAGCAGGTTTTATGAGCCTGGACCAGTGAGTACTGCCACCTGCAATTCCAGTTTTACCTGCATTAAATACCTGCTAGCGATACAACTCCCTGTCCCCATGGCATCCAATTGGCCTCTCCTGGTTTGCTTAAACAGGATGCAGAACAAATTTTTCTCAGGACCAGCTGTAATTAACTCTCCTTCTGTGACGTTCTTTTCTCTTTACTTATGACATTTTGGCACATTAGCTTTGTTCTGGACTATTACATCTCCAGCTCCCAACTGTGGGAAAGGAAGTCTGGGTGGATGGAAAGCCTTCTTGAAAGATCACAGAGAAAACTGAATGGTTATGGGAGCAGCAGCACAGCCAAGCTCTTCTCCTGCAGCAGTCGGTCTGCTCACCTGGACAATATGAAAGGAAAGTGCAAAAATGGCTTTGGGACAGGGACATGCAGCCCATGGCGGTGCCATATATGTAGTGAAGACCTCAGATAAGTGATCTGAAATAGCCAGGAATGATCCTCTTGGAGCCAGCCCCCAGGAAAACACTTAACGCTGTGAGAAAATTTGGTCTTGGCTGGCTAAGCTAACCCTTGTTAGCCATGGGAAGGCTGCTGGCTTCCCAGGAGTCCCCCAGACTTGGCACCCGTGTGGTCCCGTAGAGCAGGCGGCTGTCCCTCGCGGCTCCGAGGCAAGGGTCATCTTTGTTTCTTGGCAACTTCATCAGGTATCACATAATGACATGGATTCTAAATACTAAATAAATCATGTCTTTCATAAGCGTTTATTGCTCATTAGTTTGGACACTGAGCTAATGAATGACTCATTTGTCTTCTAAATCCCTAATGACCATTAATTACAGAATTTACCCAGCCTGATTAGAAATGGAAGTAAGAAATCAACTGTCAACTGTTTACAGATATATACAAAAATGCAGGGCTATTTTTATGACTCCAGGATGCTTTGTCAGAGAATTGCAATCACTCACCAAAGTGTTGCGCTTTAATTTCCAGTTGGAAAGCTTCGGAGCATTTCTCCTGGCAATTGTTAAGTGGCTGAATGATTGCTCCCCATTGACAAATGAGGGGCTGGCAGGTCGCAGGTGGTTATGTGCAGTCATATAAAGTAGCACAATGCGAGTCAGTGCTGCTTAGACGTGTGTGTCACCTCTTCATATTAACAAAGAAAAATACCACTAAAGGTTTCAAGTGTTTTGCTTATTAAGCAGTTGACTGATTGCTCCAGACTGGCAAGTGACACCATGCAAGGTACCAGGTGCTGCTGCTTTCTGGCGTGCTAGAGCGGCTGAACTTCCTCTTGGGCTAACAAATTAGTCAGTGGTACAGTAAGAAAATGAAGGTTTTGGTGGACTAAATATTTCAAAGTATCTGTTATGTCATGTGTTCTTGTCAACCCAACACTCCTCCTGTTATAGATGGAGCAGCTCTTTCTACTCGCTCTGAAAACAACAAAAAAAGGACTTGGCTGACCATTCGAGACACAAAAATTTCCATGGAGGCAGACAGGGGCTCGGTGTAATTGGGTGTCAGGTGAGGAAGCATTTTCTTGTGTTTGCTTTGGATCCGCTGCTCAAAATATTAACTGGTGGCCTTTTAACTTGTGTCCAACAGCATGGTGAATAATCCTCTGGTCACTCCATCCATCACCTTCAAGATATCACAATTTCTAGCTCATCTCACTTGCAGTCATTTCTTTTCCAAAAGGAGAAGTCCCAGTCTGTTTAGTGTTTGGCATATGGAAGGAAACTCTTGCATGCCCTTGGTCATCCCTTGCTCATCTCTGTATCTCTCCTGGTAGATGAATAATGCTGTTGGCTTCATTGGAATTAGTATGACCTAGAAGTTGAGATTGTTGTTTAGAACTTGTTGGGTTTGTCTGCTTTAATTTCTTCAAAAGTCACACACGCCCACATGATTTCGGTGACACTGGGCTGGACGAGAAAAAGCGTTGGCTGGATCACCACGTGTCCAGCGCACAGGCTACCAAAGCACGGCCTTTGCAAGGACTTGGTTGTCTGAATCACTCAGTAGCTAGCAAGATCTTAGTATTAGATGACGCAATAGCCAATACATGCCTTTGAACTCCCAATACTCACTTAATTTATACTCTGTAATTTACATATTAAAGTGTTGGCTGTATACATCTGCTGACGGGAAGAAATAAGACCTCATATTGCCAAAACAAAGCATTCAAAAATCATGTTAAACACCACCCTGCCTCCAGAAAACACGTACAGGGGGAATTTTCTTCTGGGAGGAATTTTTTTAATCTGTGATTTCTGAACCTGTGAGGTCTGTTGAGCTCCTGTTTCCAGGCTTTTGGGATTAGCCGCTCTCTTTGCCGGCGTCTCAGCACCCCATGGTGACTCAATCTACAAGGAGGGGTTTGCTGCAGCATCTTCCCTCCTGCCACTTCCCTGGTGCCCACCTCTGCCTCGCACATGGCTCTCCCATGGCACACACAGGCGGACAGCACAGCAGTGGGCATTTTGTGGTGTCTGAGGTGGGATTTTCACCAAAAAATAATAAAAAAAAACCACCCAAAAAATGCAAATAAAACTAATTTTGTAACCTCCCCTGTTTATGCCGCTGCTGAATGGGGCAATGCTCAAGATCTCGGTATCTTTGATGGAGTGGGAAAAACATTTCCCAACTAGCTCTGCCTAATTACAGCCTCATTATCGGGAGAACAGAGCGTACCGAGCCACTGGCAAAACTAGGCTGCTACAAGGGAAAGACTGGGAAAGGCCACGGATTTCACGACCTGTACCACTGCCAGGCTGGAGCATCTATGGTAGGTCTCATAAAGAACCACTCCAGATGTCACGACTGTGCATATACAAATGTACCCCAGAGTGTATTTCTACCTTCTCACGGGTGTGATAACTGACAGTAGGTGATGCCACCCCCCGCCGTCCCCCACCCAGCGCTCATCCCCAAGGCTTTGCTCGCTCCCCGCTTTGCCGGCAAGCGCAGCCTGGCCTGCATGGGCGCACCTCTGCTCTCGCAGCAGGTCGCCTTGGTGCTGGCTCCAGCAGCTCCAAAGTGACAAGCCGGGACAAAACAATCATCATGAAGCTGGCCTGAAAAAAAAAAATAATAAAAATCGCATGTTTAGGTGTTTCAAAACACCACCGCGGACTGGTAAATCCCCTGGACTCACTCTGAGCTTGCAATTCCTTGGCGAGAGGTGCAAAATGAAGGTAGAAAACACAATCTGGGGTGTGTAGAAAACACAATCTGGGGTGTATACAAAATACAACCGTGATTAAAAGCAGACTGGGCTCACCCATCCTGCCCTGGCTGCCCGCCTGCCTGGCTGCCCTGGTACCCTAGCATCTCCCATGCCTCAGCCGCCACCGCAGCTAGAAGCCCCCTGATTTAAAAAAAATAATAATAAAAAATTGGTGTGTAAGCAGGAGGAAAGGTATGGGGCATGGGTTTGGGTTTTAGTTGATTAATTTATTTAATTAATTGCCTTTCGTTATTTTTTTCTTCCCCTGGTTGTCTCCCATCCTCCCAGACCTGCACCAGTGCAACCCAAATTGCCGGCAGAAGCAAGATGAGAGCAAACACCGGCGCTGAAGGTGGGTGGTTGGCAGCAGAGCTGGGGGGTAGTGGCTGGGAACGGCCAGGCGCCTGCTCCGCGTTCATCACCGCTGGGAGGACAGCAAGGAGCCAGAAAGTTTCATCATGTCCGAAAGAAAAGAGCAGAGTAATGAAGGACTGCTCAGACAGTGCTGCGGGGTGCCAACGGCAATAAATCAACCAGAAGGAAAGTCAAAACAAACAGGAGCGAAAACCTATTTTTGTGCTGAATTTCAAGCTCGCTTTGTTTAAATTTGGAAGCATTTGGTGAGGGCAAGTCTTTATTTTTACACAAAACATTTGCAATATAATTCCATTTTTTCTACAGACTTTTTGTTTAAATCAAGAATGATTTTTTTTTAAATCGAGAATGATCCTTCCACAAAGGATTTTGTAAATGGTACATCTACAGAAATAATATTTTAAATAGGATTATTTTTTGCCCAAATTGCTTTTTTAAGTAAAAACTCATGTTTATTTAAATGTGCAATTCGAAAAAACATTGACCAAAATCCTCTTAGCAGAAACCCTGGCCACAGTGTAATGAAGGGGATTTTTGTTCTTGATTACAATGAGGACCAAGATTAATCACAAGAAGATTTTAAGAAACAGCTGGATTTTTGGCTAGAGGGGAGGGAGTTTAAAAATAAAGTTGGCATAAAGATGAAAAAAAAAGACTTAGACATTATGTTTAGCTAATTAACTAATTATTCTGTCCTAGCAGTTCTTCTGTCTGCGCAAAATGAATATAATCTTAAATGAATGTCGAACTCCTGCAGATTTCCAAAACATATTTTGGAAGCTGTTTTGCCCTCTGATTCCTTCCCTGAATTTCTCTTCTCTCCTCAGCCCTGCCAGTGATCGATTAAATCCCTTCTGTTCATGCTGGGGGGTGAGACATGTGTATGGACCTGCCACGGTGGAGGTTCCCCAGCCTCAGAGCAAACCTGGTGGCTCTTGGAGGGCCATACTGGTGCACAGCAGCTTCTCTTCTGCATTCATGCACTCTGAATTGCACCGGGGGTAAATAAGGATTATTTTACACCCTTTTCACCTCTTGGGAAACGTGCAGACCAGCCCTTTGATCTTAGGGTGGAGGAGGGATATTTTTGCATTTGTAATCAAGGTTGTATTTTAATGTGTTAGTTTTTGCTCAGAGATGAGGATCCTCCTGTGTCAGACCCTTAGCAAGCACAGCCTAAAAAGGCATTTCCAGCTCAAGACCAGAGAGCTACAGACAACCAGGACAAGAGCAAGGGCTTAAGCACCCACCACTGTGTGGACCTCGGGGTACCAACAAGTGACTAGTTTGGGGTGGGACTCTCTGAAGAAGGAACCACTGAAGAGCACTAAGGCAAAGGGAAGTTTACTGGGAGGAAGAGGCGGCCACCAGCAACTCAAAGAGGGACCTTCACGGTAGCTCTCCACAAGCCCATCAAGCTGCATTTGTCAGGCGAGCAGAAAAGGTGGGTGCAGGGAAGGCTGGAGGAAAGATGTAGCTCTGGAGGGTCATGGATAGGTGGTAGCTTGGAGCTTCCGTACAGAAATAGCGTGTAGGACGTAGGCATAGCCTAGATGCAAAGGACTTGAGGCAGTGACCAGACATCTGCTAGCATATGTCAAAAAGGCAAGCTGGGACTGTGATTTGGGGGAGTGATGTTGGTCTGTGAGTCACCAGCGTGGGCTGAACTGAAGTTTGCAGATGAGAAAACCTGAAGAGAAGTAGAGGGAGAAGAGAAGGGGCCCAAGGACAAAGCCATGTGGAGCTCTGATATAAAAATGGAAAGACAGCAAGGATGGTCCAGAGGTGATGCTCACAGCCTGGTGTGCCACCACCCCTTTGCTGCCAGTCCTCGGGGAGCAGTGTCCTTCCCTGGCAAAGGGATGGGAGGAGTGGATGGATCTGCCCTGCCAGTGGGTCCCAGGTGGGAGAGGAGCCAGGGCTGCAGGGACACTGGGCACTCGGCCTTTGACAAGGCTTGGAAGAGCTCAGCTAACGTGCTTGGACCTTTGCCCAGCCATTGCAGTATTTCAGAGAAAGGGAAAGATCCTCAGGGAAAGTCATAAAAAGACTCTGAGCTTGAGGTTTACAGACAGATTAAAGCTTAGAGTTAGTCCAATAAGCTCAGGCACACCATTACAATTGCAGCAATCATGTTCCCTTCAGAGACAGCTACCACCGCCTGGGATTTTACATACCCAGAGCATCATTTTAAACCCGACCACTCCATCAGCCCCGCTGGACCGCAGCTGTGCTCCGGAGCTTTGCAGGGAGCCATCCAGCTCCGCTGCACTCCTAGCGACAAGGCAGCCTGCCCCGCACATCAGCTTGGACAAGAGTCAGGTGAGAGCAAACCGTTCCCCCTCGGAAGCCCTCAGACCCACAGCAACCTCCAGGCTAAGGCAAAGCAGCGAGCAATACCCTGGGAGCGGCAATTAAGTCAGCTTGATTTGATTTGTTCCAATATTGCCAAGAGCATACTGCCCAGCCCTCCCTTCTTGCCAGCAGCAGGGCGCTCTGCTCAACAGTGGGTGCCAGGACATCGCTGTGCCGGGGCGTGAGCTGAGCTGGCACAGAGGCCGGCCATCCCCTGGGCTAGGAGGATCGAGAAGGGGTGGCAGGGTGCAGCGTGGACCTGCCAGGTGGGACCTCATTCCAGCCATGTCCTTGCAGAAGACACAGTAATATGAGTTTTTCCTGGCATCAGGAGGAATGATGCTCCATCAGTTGTCCCCAACAGAAGTCTGTCCTCACGTAACAATTGGGATAAACATAGTGACCTGTTACTTCCACCACTGACACAAAAAACATGCAAGAGAAGGGTGGCAGCTCCCTGGTCTGAAAGCTTTTTGTCTTATTTTTGCTGCCTTTTCCCTCCAGCTGCAAGTCCCTACCGACTCCCACGTCCCCCTCTACCAGGACAACTATCTTTGTCTGCAGTTGTACAAAATGTCAGCAGGTATCACCGCGGACTTCCTGGCTATAATTTGGGGATTTCGGAGCTTGCAGCCTTGCTCAGTGAGAACTGTGTCATTTTGACAAAGCTCTCCGCAGCCTCCTGCACTGAGAGTTGCACGGATTAGCGTGGCGTGTCAAAATGAATTCTCATGCAAACACCTCCAACCCACAGCTATTAGATCAAGTTTGGCCTGCTGAGTAGAAGGGATCTTGATGGGCATGATGTCTTGTTTGGCTGTAATAACTACTGGCAAAGTGATCTCATAGGAGTGAAATTAGGAGGGCAGAGCTAGCTGCAGCAGAGTAGGATATTACCACCAGCAACCCTGTGCCTTTGCCAAAGGTGTGGCTGAAGTGGGCAGCAAAAACCAGAGTGTGCCCAAGCAGCAGGGTTTGGCTCTCGTGAGCATGTTGGCCAATGTGAAGCTGGTGAGGAGAGGCATCCCATCACCTGAGCTGCAGTGGCTGAAGTGGGACACGCACATCTCTGCCCACCGCCAGCAGGAAGGAGAGCAGCCAGGGGCAGTAGTTTCTCCTCCCATACCGTTGAGCCTCTGGTCTTTTCTTCAACCAGCACCCTTCTGGTCAACCACACCAATAAATCAATACCAACCGATTTCGTGAGGCCAGTTCCTCATATCTAACCCACCATACACATACACAAGTTGTTACAATGTCCCTAGAACCATCATTCACCAGAGTCCAGAACAAGACATCTCTTGTCCTTCCCTCAGATGTTTCAGTCCTCAATGATGTGAATGTAACCTCTTTAAACATGTATTTTCTTGTAATGCTCCTTAGAAATGCTTTCCACAACAGGTCTTCTTGCCCTGATTTCTTGCTGCACTTCTGTTTTCAGCGTCCCTGTTTAAAATCCTGTCTCAGAGGTTTGACTCGCGTGTGGCGTGCCGTGCCTGGGAGCACTTCCCTAATCGCTGTATCGCCGGCAGACCTGGTAGTACACTGCAGTTTCAACATCGTTGGCCCAGGTGCAAACAGCATTTCGTAAGCGTTTTGTGAGTTTGACAGCACGTCGCTGAGGTGGGGAGGAGACGGGCAATTCATGAGCTGCAGAGAGTCTCCAAGCCATGAGACATTGCTCTTTCCACGCTCGATATGGAGAGCTACATCAGCGTTCAATATAAACAGCTGAGCAGCCTTGTCTTGAGATGCTTCCCACCCTACAGTTGGTGCATGACCCCAGCTATTTTTTGATGAACTACTTTGCCAAAAATTATCTGTGATGGATCCCCAAAACTTCCCAAACCTCTGTACACTGCTGTCAGACGTAAGCAGATTTGACTGTTATTGTAAGAAACAAGATGCTAATGACTACTAGGCAATTCATTTGATGCTGTCAGCTTCATGATTATCCACCTCAGAGATATGGCCTAAGAAAAGGCAAATAAAATGCATGGGCCAGATCCTCAACTTTGCAAATCTGCCTCTTTAACTCCATTGGTGCAAGGGAGATTTTCACATTCTGACACTTAATTCATGTGAAGGACCAATGTCAGCCACCAGGAAAGAAGCACTTCATCGAAAACAGGAGGTGTGCCATAAAACATTTGGTGTACAAGGTGGGAGTTGAGTGTAGAGGCAAAAGGGCTCAGGAATGATAAAGTATTAAGTTTAATTTCCCACCCATCTTGAAGACTGACTCTCCCTTGAGTAGCGCGTAGCATAAGAGCAAGTCTGTGTTAGAGTTCAGTGCTTCAGTGGCTTTTGGCACATGTCATGTTGTTTTTTTTTATCAAACTTGGGCCGGGGAAAAGTTGGGCGCTCAGACACACAACCTGTGCTTGCTCTGGTCTTCCCAAGCTGATGCTGGCCTGTCAGAGCAGGGCAGGGCAGTTTTACACCAAGGGTTGCAAGACACTTTGGGTCCCTTGGACAGGTACGTGCTTGGAAGTTCCTCAGAGAAGGAGATCTGGTGACCTGCTCTTACCCAAAGTCACCCAGTGACAAAACACAGTCAAAATTAGCAGCCACCCTTGGCAATGACATGGTATCTAACGGGTCCAAGACTCAGAGAAGAGATAACACTCCTGAAATCCTGCTCATGTCCTTTCCTCCCACTCTATACCTCCTTACACAAACACTTTGTCCCCCAGCACCCTGCTCTGACCCTGGCCAGGACAAGGGCTGCTTTGCCATCATTCACCTGCAGCTAATGGAGGAAGACGACCTTACGGACAACCTCGGAGTTCACCTCACTTTTCTACACCCATCACCATTAGTTTGTTACTTCATGCCCAGAAACATTCTGCTTGTAAGCCTCTTTTCAGAGGTCCGAGTAACTTTCACGGCGCTCCATCAGAGCGCTGGCTTTCAGGGCGATTTTTTTGTCGCCCTTCCCTCGTTTGCGTTCCCGGTGACAAGGGCTGGCGCGTTGCATAAAGACAATTTCATACCTGTTTATTATGGGGGAGGACATATGCGCCTGCAGCTGATTTGACAGGAGGCAGCATGACAGCTGTTTTACAGGATTCTCCATTGAAATAGCAAACGAGAGGCTTGCTAGCATGTATGGGACATATTTATATCCTAAACAAAAGGGCAATAACATACATAGCGACGAGCCGTGTTTGTACACAGCTTTCAGCAAGTTAGTGCCAAGCGCTGGCTCCCAGCCAGGCTCGCGGCTGGTACAATCTGGCACAGCCCCGCCGACTCCAAGGCAGCTGCATCAATTTACACCGAGGAAGAAATGAGGTATAATTTTCTCAGTTACACACCAGAATTACAAGAGAGGGGGGAAAAAAAAAAAGAACACAACCACCCGACGATCTGCAGGAAGGCTGGAGGCAAGCAGCGTCCCCGCCTGCCGCGGGATGGAGGGGAATAAGCTCTGAGCGTGTTCGCAAGGCTGGGCAGTGGGATTCGTGCGTGCTGTGGGGGCCAGCAACAAAGACACAACCATTTTTAGAAGCCACCAATAGCTGTCTGCATCCGGCATGGCAAATAGCACTTAATACGGCAGCCCCCTTGTTTTCAACCTGTTTAAATGGGAGATGGGTACAGAGAGAAAAGCTGCACCTCTGGGGAGTACTGCGTCCAGTTCTGGGCTCCCCAGTTCAAGAAGGACAGGGAACTGCTGGAGAGGGTCCAGCAGAGGGCTACTAAGATGATTAGGGGATTGGAACATCTCTCTGATGAGGAAAGGCTGAGGGACTTGGGCCTTTTTAGTCTAGAGAAAAGAAGACTGAGGGGGGATCTTATCAATGCTTATAAATACTTAAAGGGAGGGTGCCAGGGGGATGGGAACAGTCTTTTTTCAGTGGTGCCCAGTGATAGAAAAAGAGGGAACGGGTACAAACTTGAGCATAGGAAGTTCCATCTAAACATGAGGAGGAACTTCTTTCCTTTGAGGGTGGCAGAGCACTGGCACAGGCTGCCCAGAGAGGTGGTGGAGTCTCCCACTCTGGAGACATTCAAAACCCACCTGGACACCATCCTGTGCAACTGCTGTAGGTGCCCCTGCTCTGGCAGGGGGGTTGGACTAGATGATCACCAGAGGTCCCTTCCAACCCTGACCATTCCGTGATTCTGTGGATGCTCCCTCACTGGGAATGGGGACAGGGCTCTCCTGTAGCCCAGGGTCTCTAATCATTCTGCAAAAAGCAATTTTCTAGCCCAGGGAAAAGAGATATGAAGAGCTCCTCCAGCCCTCACTTTGTCCCCAGTCGTCTGCATAATGCCAAAGGATGCTTCAGGGAAGAGGCTGAAGGCAGTAGCCAGTGGAGGCTGAAGCAGGACATTAGCAATCACACCACTGAGCTGAATTTTGGCTGCAATTAGCAAAGTTAACAACCTTTGCCATAACATTAGCGGCTTTTTTTAACAGCAGCACACTGTCAGGAGCACAGTGAGTGTTCATGTCATTTCCAGGCAGTAATTCAACGTGTTCTGTAGAGGTCTCCACCTTAAGTCTATTTTAAATTGATTTTTATAACTCAATGACCAAATTAAAAAATAATGTGGTCATTTAGTCCTGCTATCTAGCGAAGACATTGCTTCTCCTTGGATGACTCCATAGCACCTCTCACCACCAAGCTGTTGTCTTGACTTAAGACATTTGCACATTGATTCAGCAAGAAGAGAAAGAAGTCACTGTTATTGTTTATTAAAGCAATAACAATTAATACCAGCAATAACAAATGATGCTGTGCCCGTACATCTCCATATAGTATGATTATACCCTGTCGCACCCAGCCCTGCCCAGAACTGCTACTGAATATAAGGGATTTCTTGCATTTCCAGCAAAAGCCCTTGTATCAGTTCCTCACATAGAGCCAGAAAGCTGCCCAACAGATGACCCTGTCAGAAGGTTGGGAATTACAGAGTGGCCCAACCATGTAACTTTGCTTTCATCCTGGCAAAAAATCATGCATAACACAGGAAAACACATAGGACATAAATCTTAGCAAGAAGCTGCTGTAGATCTACATTCATGCCTATATCACAAGTTTTATGATGATCTTGAAGTTGGGTTGTTATGTCAAAGATAGATATGTTAAGAGGAAGTTCTGGGGTTTTTTTGTTTTAATCTCCACTAAGGGAGGAACAGACAACTCATTAGCTTTTATTTTAGTTTTTTAATATTAAAACAAAGTTTCTTGTCAGGAAATTGAAATAATTTTACCTCCAGCTATTAAAAGCAACAGTGTGGGTATCGTATGCTAAAAACCCCAGGAACAATGGCAAAACAAGAAGCCAGTGTAAGCAAATGGATGAGGCAACAAAAACTGAATGAGACATTTTCAAACATTTAATGATTACATGTCAAAGCACAATTTAAATGTCACAGCGCCTTATGTGTTCATGAAGAGGAAAACAAAATGACTGAGAACTCCTGGCTAAAATAGTCTTGTTCCTGGCACTGATTGATATTCTTGAATGGAGGACTTGATGGATTATGATTTTTGCAAGAGAATCATTACACGCCAGGTGCACAAATAGAGAAGTACAGCTTGTTGACACCTCTGTGCAAAATAAAGCCATTCTAGGAATTTTGATTCATTATATCTCTATTAGGAATCAATCCACCTGACCTAAATTTTGCATCATAAATCAGATTAAGAAACCTGGCTGGATCTCAGCAAAGGCTGTACGTCCTTGGTTTAAAAACACTCCACTATATCCAGCACACCATTATTATTCTAAATGCAATAATCTATACTGTATAATTTAGGTCAACTTGATTTCAGAGTAGGCAAGAGCATTTCTACCCACTCACCTCCATAGGAATTTAATCACTTTAGGAACGTTATTTGTCTTTTTTGTATACGGGTTGTTTGGCGTTTTTTATTTTCACATTCATAGCGCCAAATGTGAGGGAAAAAAAAACCCAACAACATGCATAAAATGCTGCAGGAAGATCATAAAGCAACTTTGGAGATCCTTAAAGAAGAGCCATATCATTTTCTTACATGGGTAATTACAGTAAATGGGATTTGCACAGCTAAGTGGAGAGGCATTGATTTTTGCCGGCTGGCCACAGCGCTTAACAGAAGCCAGGTGGGTTTGTGATGCTGCCTAAAAAGCTTTGACAACTGAAAATCTCCCCCCCAAAAAAGTATATAGGAGCACACAGGTCCGGCTGAAAGTCAAAGGGATTTGCATCCTACTCTGAGGTGCTTTTGAAACTATCCCCATTGGTATCAACCTGGAATTTGAAGTAAGTCTTAAAAGGAAAGATGGCAGCATTTTCTACATAAAATTAGACAAGTTCATTAACCGTGAGGATTTTTTGTTAAACTTTAAGGAGCTGCGTCGCTTGCTCCTCTTTGAGTTGCACAAGCAAACCCAGGGGTACGGCACCAGCCTTTGACGATGAAAGAGCTACGAGCAGAAGCAAAATGGGCTTTTGAAAGCTTCAAGCCCATGACAGCTGCGAGAGAGCAATAATTCAGGAAATGTCTTGGGTAAAATCAGCTCCAATGACTTGACGCTTTGTTTTATCATTATGAGCATAAAGGAGTTTCTTTTAGTTATCAGCTGCAAATCTCAAGGGGCTCCCCGCGAGATTTGATAATAACATGCCTTGAATAGAAATGGCTGCAAGTGGCAGCAGAGTAGCAATAGAAAAGGGACGTTTTGCCCACAAGTGTCAGTTCTGTCACTAAAGCATGAGACTCCCTAGCTTGACACCTACACCCTATTCCCAGCACTGCCTCGAACCCCGGCAGGGCAAGTCCCTCTCCACCCTTCAATGTACTCACCCATAAAACGGGGATGTCAAAGCTGGACATTTACCTTCCTATGGAAAGTTCCTGGGAAACCTCCAAGTAAGGCGCTCTGTTGCCACGGCCCCTCATTTTTTTTGGTGGTCATTTATACCCATGCATAGGGGGTGAGGAATAAAACGTGCTGTCAGTGTTGGATAGTTTTGCAGATGCTTTGCCAAGGGGTAGGCACCAAGGCATGGGGGCTCAAGCCCTGCAGAGCACCCCCGTGCCTGGGGGAGCTGGTCCCCATCCAAACACCGTGCTGTGATGAGGCAGAGTTGAAGCAACAAGTGTTTTTCCAACAGCATTTCTACACTGAGTTTGCACAGACCCATTTCCAGACGAGGTGGCCCTTTTCCTGGTGAGGGGAGTATTTACACACACCATGTGCTCATTTTGTTTTGACCCGTAGCCTTTTTTGTGCCTTTAAAGAGTTTCCCCGTGATGGGCACGGCTGAGGTGGTCCCAGACTCTGAGCATGGGATAACCAGTCTGGATAATACCCTGACCCTACCCGTCCCCTGTCAGAACACCCCCAGCCTCAAGACAGCTCAGCACGAGCCCGGCAGAGCACAGCGCAGCTACCGGGGAAGGTGCCAAACGCGGTGATTATCAGCTGAGCTAGCTGGTGCCATTTACACCTGCAGTGGAAACAGGCTTTAGGAGGAACATAAATGTTCTTGGCTCCTTCCTCAAGCATTCTTTTACCCAGCACAGTGGTGTGAAGGGACTAAGTAAACACTAAAAAATCTTACCTACTCTGTATTCTGCAAAACAAAACCCTACCAACTTCCTTTTTATCTTTTTAACACAAGACGACAAATTCTCTTAAGAGTTTTCTGACTTTTTCCAAGCCCTCATATATACTTTCTTAACAAAAAAAATAAGTTAAGCCTCTCTTCCAGAACATTTGGACAAATAAAAAGACCAGATAACAGGCCGTCCATATCCCTTAAGTATACATGTATTTGCTGCCTACCTGTGAGGAAGCCATCAAAGCTTTAAAGAGCTATAAACAGCAACGGTAACACTTTTGCAGTGGGGAGGCTTGTGACAAACATTGTGTTAAGAAGGTTACTTACATTTCTTCAGTAATTAAACCTGCAATTTAGTAGCATTATTGATCAAAATGGTTAATGCTGGAGAAGTACAACTGCCAGCGTCACACTCTTTAGGCAACCTCAAAACACCTTGGCCAAAAAGCATCTCTCCTGAACTCAGTTGCACTGTTGCCCCTTCCCAGAGCACTGGGTTTAACTTTTTTAATCCATTCCCAAACTCCCCCGAGTACTGGCAGCACCAAGGTGCTACGATGGGTTGTCTGAGGATGCTCTGGGAGCACCGTGTTGGCATCGCCTAATTCCCCTATCAAACACTGCAAAGTCCCTTCGCGCCGTGTCCCCATCACTGGCAATGCTGATGTTATTTTCACAGAAAATAAAGACTTTCTGATAGACACGATTTAAATAATACAGTCTGGGCGTTTTAAAGGGAAAGAAACAAACCACTCAAATGTGGAATTATTTCTTTCTCGGAATATTTCAAAGTCATGTCAGTCTATCTATTACCCAAGACAAATTACTTTGACAGCACTATCTACTCTTGACATCTGAGTTGTCTCTCTAGCCTATTATATTTTAGCACAGGCATAAAATATTGTTCAGACAGTATGGTTAGTCTAAAAGAGTAAATCTAACTGCTTTGAAATGGCCTATTAGGAGATGAACTCTCAGTTTAGCTGCAGGCAGAGAATTAATCCAGTGCTTTTCTTAGTTCTTCAATGGCAATCTTTTCTTCCCCGCTAACTAAACGCTCTTTATTCAGAGGGATGTAAAAAGGGAGTAATCTTCAGAAGGAGAGGGGGCAAATTAAACAGAAATCAGAGGGGAAAGAGTCATTAAGAAATTCTGACACATGACATCGTTAGAGGACACGCGTCTGGGCCCTCCTTTCATGGCAGAAATGGAGACGGGGTTAAATATTGACTTCAGTCCTGAGAACAGTTACACACACAACATACTCCGCCTCCCACATGCCTTAAAATGCAACACCTGCCTCTGCTCTCTGGCTTGGTGTATTGTAAATATTCGCTTAGAAAAAGGGGCACCCTGGGGGACACCTTCCCAGGGCGCAGCCGCTCCCGAGCCCCAAAGACGGGAGCATTGCGGGGTCCCAGCCCCTCTCCCACCCGCATGGGCTCCGGCTGGTTCAGCAGGACAGGGTGCTGCTGCTCAGCTCCCAGCGGCTTCTGACCGCCTTACAGCCTAACCTTCGGCCGTGGGAGTGGTGTGAGCTTGTGCGTGGCCACAACACCCTCTCGTGCGTGTGTAGATATGCGGGTTTTAACAAACAAATGGTCTCAGCTGCTCCAGAGGAATTAATTTCAATTCTCCCCCGGAGATGCTCCTCTCTTTAGCATCTGCCTTTTCAGTGCTTGCCTTTACATTACAAGTTTAACATTTGTCTATTTAACATCTGCTATTCAACAGCTACTTCTCTTGCCACTGGTGCATCACTTTGCCGCTTCTGCAGGAGAGGACCCAAAATCAGAGCCACAAACATATTTACAAGGCTCAATTAAACACTTTCCAGCAACTTGCTGCCCGCCGAGTGTATGATGGGGGTTTTGCACAGGTTGTACTAAGCGAGCAGCAGGTCTCAACTCTTATCCCAGAGATGTCACAGCAAAGCAGACCTCCCACCAAGCCCGGCCGATGTGCATCGGCAGTACAGCAGTGGCAGCAGTGGCACCCGGGGGACATGGGCAGCAGCAGGGTGGGCACTGAGACACGGGACCATGGCTGGGGATGTTACCAAGAGACACCCCGAAGTAAAGCATTGGCCAGAAACATCCTGCGATGTTGAAGAGGTGCCAAGCCAGAGGTGCCAACCCCAGTCGGCAGCACCCCATGTCCCTGTCCCCCCCAGGGCTGTACCCGGAGGCTGTGCCTGAGCCCCTGGCAGCGCCGGACACCCAGGGACCCTCCAGCCCAGGGTCTTCTGCTGCTCCCCAGAAGGATGTGTGCTGCGGCAGCAGCAGGACCGGGCTGCAGTAGCTGAAGGCAGGCATTGCCACCCTGTGGAGAGAGAAGGGGAGCAGTGAGCTCGACTGGGGAAGGCTCTTGGCACTGCCTTGCACTGACACCTTCTCAGGACCCACTGCTGGAGCCCTGAGAAGCCCCAAAATGCCAGCACAGAGGAGGCTCGCAGGGTCTCTCCCCACATCACTGGCGCTGCGGGAGAGCACAGTTCAACACTCAGCTGCTCCCACCAAAACGTGCCCGGCAGCCAGCTCACCCTCAAGCTCGGTCAGCCTCTGCATGCCCTGGTTCAGACCATGTCCCAGCGGAGATGTGGTCAAAGGATGCCCACTGAGATCCCTCAGAAAGCTGAGGAAGGGTGCAGGGTGAAGCACAGGGTCCCAGCAGCTCCCCAGGGTAGGAGCATCCCATGTTTCCCTTTGCGGCTGCCCCAGTACGTGCCCATCCGATGACTCCAGAGGTTGGCAGGACCTGTGATACATCTGAAAAACCAAACTGCAGATCAAATGCCTGAGAAACAACCACCTACCAGCAGCACCAGAGCTTGCTGAAGCAGTGTCCAAAGCCTCTACATATCCCCTGTGACAAATCCCAGCACCGCTTACAATGTGGCAAATCCACCTTCATCCCCCTCGTCCCCGGATGATGGTGAAGTTTAAACTTTTCTACACTACCCACACTATGAGGTCACTTCTTGCTAAAACACATTTATCGTTGTGACGGCTTCGCTTTGTGTAATTATCTGCTTATCAGCCACCAGCCTACTCTTACTAACGTGCTTGCCTCTCTTCTTTTTTATTCATCGTGCCTGATTAGTCTTGAAGATAGATGATATCGGGTTAAACGAGCTTCCTGGGCTAATCAATCAGCTCCGGAGACGGCACCTCGCGTTGCTCGATGAAACTCCCCGGTTGCTTTACCTGCACGGGGTGATTACCTCCCCCTTCCCCCGGGACTGCAGCAAAAGGATCCAAGAGGCATTTGTTTTGCTTTTTTTAATTGAAAGGTGAAAACTCCCCTAATTAATGATCCAACTACAGGGTCTCATTCTGTCATTACTCCTTATTGATGAAAAAGGAATAACAGCCATCGGATAAATTAGGGCAGGCATGTTAGGACCGTCACGGTGCTCCTAAATTGCATGTGTTGTCTCGTGACAGACTGAGAATGAGGGGACTCATTAAGAGTGGCTTGATGACAGAAAGGGACACCCAGGATTACTGTCCCCTGCTATTACATGTGTCCCAGTTACACACCCCATTGGTAAGCCAGGACGTCTTTGTGACCTTCCTCATGTACTCTTCGGAGCTGTTCCAGAAGCTCTTCTGCTGGTATGTAGACATTTTTGACCCCCCCATTCCTCATGGTTATAGTTATATGAAGTTATATCCATCTTTTTTCTTACCCAGCATTGTCCTCTAACTCAGACCGTTCCTTCTTCACCCCCCTGTCTCCGTCACAGGGACCACTCAAAGACAAGCACTCCTGTCGCTGCTCACCACGCACTCAGCCTCCCCTGCAGGATAAGCTCTCTCCTCTGCTCTGCCTCTATCAGTTTTTCTCTATAGCTGTTCCAGGATGAATTCATCTTTCTTGAGGATGTGTGACCCAAATATGCAGTATTCCAGGCAAGGACTTGTACAGACCTTGTGTGCTGGTAATGATATCTCACTTTCCTGTATGTGGGGGAAGTCTGTCCCATCCTAAGGTTACAGTTGACTGTTTGATGCCCAGAGCAAAGAGGGGGGGTGCCCTCACTAGGTCCTGGCCCCCAGTGTGTACCACAAGCTCCTGGCACTGTCTCGAGTGCCCAAATGCAGGACTTTGCCCTTCTCACAACACTTAATTCCATTTCTGCTGGTTCTTGAACTAAAATACTGTGATCCTGCTCTCTACTGATCAGATCTCCTGAATGTGTCTCAGTGGCAAATGCAATAAATACTGCCTTGCCTTTTGGGCCGTGAAGGAAATATCATTAAAAAAAAAATCTGTCCTGTGACTTACCTTTGACAAAAGTCTTTATTAAGCTCCTTGCTTGCTGTTGACCCCCTGCAAACTAATTCCCTATCAACCTTATTTGTTGATCTTTTGAGAACCAACTTTTCTAGTTGCACCGAGGACTTCTTGTAAAAGTATTTTCTCAAGAGTACGTTTCCAGGGAGGAGATTTACTGCACTTGTGTTGAGAGTGTTAGCATAGCCAAGGAGAGAGAGAAGTCAGGTTAATCTGGCAGGAATTCTCAGGCAGCACCTTGCAGGATTTTGCCTTGCCAACCTTCCTTTTAAACTGTTTGGGACTCTGATCCTTTGTCTACAGAAATCAAAGCTGCCTTTTCTACTGTTTCGATAGTCCATGGATCAAATTTTCCTTCTGGCAGCAGCTTCTGAAGTGTCAAACAACTTGCCATGTTCAAAACTTTCCCAGATCTCTACCCTGTGTGGTGCCACTCCCCACCCCAGCCTTGTTCTCCCGCTAAAGATGGGGAGGACACTCAACCAGTCTGAGGACGAGAGGAAGAGACAGGGAAATAACACCTGCCTTTCGAAAGATTGTATTTGAATTTCTCCAGTTGCATGAAATCCACCTTCATGCAGAAAACTGGAGAGTTTAAAGACTTATGCAGACCTTCCCACCAGAGCATCAATCCATCTGTCCCTGCTCAGTGCACAGCATACCCTGGGCAAACACCTCTGTCGATGAGATCTACTACTGTCTGCTCATACTGTCCTGAGTAAAAGGCAGACGAGAGGTATCACTGGAGCACAAACAATAATCATGAAGGTGTCTTCAGGGTACACGAGCTGTATACGCACACACACAGCTATTTAAGTGCGTTATAAAATGTCTCACCTCCTGAACCACTCCAAACCAGCCACGGGGATTCTGCAAGGCAAGCAATTGTAGGGGAGGGAGATCCAGGAAAGACTGGCATTTTTATATAGGCAATAAATCCTACTTCATGAAGAAACATGTTGAAGTAAAATTGCCAGTGGCTGTTTTAATAAGTATTTATGATACATAAAGGGATTTGATTCATAAACACAGTAATTATGTCTTTACTACAAAGCAGTACAAATATAAAACCTCCTACCTATGCCATTGAAACTGTAATTGCATCTCATTAAAGAATATAAGCAAATCAAAATTAAAAACTTGAGGCGGCGGGGGGAGCGAAATGCTACCTAAAATCTTGGTGGTTAAACATTACGGGCTTTATGTTGTGCCATTCAATCAGCCTAAATACCTCGTAAAATGGAGTGAAGCCCTGAAGATCTGGGTGGTGTTCCTGCAACCCAGAAGGTGGCTTTGCTCACTTAGGACTGAAGTTTGCAAAGAGACCTGTCCACTTAAAAGGCATAAAAGAAACCTTGGCTTTAACCTCAGACAAGTGGGAATTCCACCAGCGCCTTCCACACAGCCACAATTGCACCGCTCCAGCAATGTCAGCGCTACAAAGGAAGGTCAAAGCTTTCTCCGTCCAAACACAGCTGAGTGATAGGCTGAAATAAGCATTTTAAATCCTATTTAAGTACACACATCTGAGGACAGGGTCTGTTGCAACAGAGAGGTGTAACATCACTGTATTCCCCTACTGCAGGCACCAGGTGGGCAGAGGGTAAATTAATGTCACATAGAAAAATTGGGATTCAGGCACTGGCCACAGAGGTGCAAGAGCCTAGTGGAATCCCCCATGGTTTCATCCCCCTCCAAGCTAAGCCCATCCCATGTGGTCTTTGCCCAGACTCTATGGGCTCCTCACTGGGTCTTCCTTCAGCATCTCCAGAAGTTCAGCCTTTTCCCCTCTGCTACGTTCACTTAATTGGGGTGATTTTGGGGTGAGGGGGTCTCCTTTCTCCCAGCTGCACCTCGTTCCTGGCTACTTTGAGTCACTGAAGGCATTGGGCTCCACTCACCATGTTCAAGATGAGCTCCTTGTGATCTGGTACAGCTCTCATTGCCCCAGGTCACTTCAGCCCCAATGCCTGCCCAACTCAGTGGCCAGCCTTGCTACCAGAGCACCTCCACAACACGCTGGAGCAGTGCCGGAGTTATTGATGCAACTTTCCTACCAAATGTTCTTTGGTCTAATCACTTTCTTAAACTACACAAACACAATCTCTGCACCACGATCAATTATTTAACAGAAAATGATGCATTGAGTTAGAAACTAAATACCATTTAATATGCTCCAGGAATTCTAATTGAGAGATTTCACTGTATTGCTAATGAAAACTTTAACTTTGCAGTGTTTTTAAATCTTCCTTGAATATAGATAAGCCAATATCTATATACTTTCTTTTAATGTCTGGAATTATTTTGCCATTTTAACGTAATCAGTCTTTCTATTTTGAAGAGGATGCCCTTGTAGGTTATTTGTTTTCCTTCTGTTTTGCAAATTGTTCCCTTTTCAAGATTGTTTGTTTAGTGTCAAGAGGTTATTAAACAAACCAAGCACAGTCCTTAAACTAATCAGCTAGAAGTGACAATAGAGATCAGGAATAATTCAATATTAAAGAGGTTACTTTTAAAATTGATCTGAAAATGTAACGTATTAGGGGGGAAGGGGAGGCATATGCACATCTCTTATTAAAGTTGAAAAGACGAGCTGCAAGGACCAGATGCCTGAAGAGCACAAGTCAGGAACCCCCGTTGATGGGAAGAGTTGAGCTCTGACATGCCACAGGTGATTTCCACATTCATACGTGCTCTCCCCACCTGAATGACTCAAGCGAAAACCCCAGGGACCTTGCAAACAGGTGAGGGCTGCCTTTCCATCAGCGTTTCCTTTCAGTCATTATCAGTCTTTGAGATCTTTCCCCAAGTACTTCATGTGCCACCATGGCTCGGGGTGGACCCCGACTCATGAACTCAACACTACAACTGGTCTTCCTATGCAGTGAAGGCTGAGGGGTCTATAAGCCTGTCTCCCTCCAACAGGTTGCTCATTAGCTAATTAACACAAATCACTGCTGGTCTCTGCCCATGCGACTTTTCACACACTTTTCTCAATGCCCCCTTTGAAGTACTGGTAAGGGCGTTGCTGTGGGCATGGTGGTGTTCCTCCTGACTTACTCACTTTCTCGTCTCTCCTTCCACTTGCTCGCAGCTGGTCAAAACACGGAAGGGGGAAGGAGAAGAAAACGATCCACTAAGGGACTTTCTGAAGGACTCTTAGTCTTAGTCATTTCAGCTGGATGCTAATCCTTATGTAGCAAGGACCGTACCTCTGCCAAGGACCCAGCAAACTCCTGGCACTGGAAGTAGCATTTTCCATCCCAAGGGCTTTACATCCCCTCCACTGAGTTCTGCCTGGGGAAGACACTGTGGGCACGGGACCTGTGCTGGCCAAGCGTCCTCTCACAGAAGTGGCTCCTCTGGGACCAGCAGCAGGTCTCTGCGGCTGCCAACCTGGTCTGCAAAGCACCTGGAGATTAAGCTTGGAGAACCATAGGGATGAGCTGGGTTTGTCAGTGGTTACAGCTGGAGCTGGGCTGTCACTGAGCACTTTCAAACCGCCGAGCTGGTAGGTCATCCCGGACCTTTCCTAATGGGACATCTCTGTGGTCTCATTTGGTACCTCATCAGAAGGCCACTGCCCTCATGGTTCCAAAGGAAAGTTCCTCATCCTGGCTGTGTCCCCAGTGTGCAGAGCATGGCCTCTCCTCGTGCAAGAGGACACAGCAAGCAGTTTGTGAAGTACCTAGGAGCTACCTGCCCAACGCTGCCCATACCAAGAGCCTTTGTGCCCACCAGCCAGCTATGAACAACCCTTGCATTGCCCAACATTCAGTTTAATCAGCTTACTGCTCCTGATCAAGGCAGAGTAGAGAGCTCTGGGGTCCCTGGTTTCAAACACAGCTCGCAGAAAAGCTGACACGTTGAATTAACATAAATTCACCCTCCCATCATCATTTTGGGCAAAAGATCCTCCAGCCAGGCTATTTATACTGGAGACACGCAGTGCGGAACATGGCGAGAGTCCTCTGGTGCCGCTCGCTCCCGGTGCTAATTGTTCGGGAAGTGTCACTGGGATCGTCGCTCCGCTCGTGTTGTGACTGACTTTGGGGAAATTAATTTAAAGGGAGCAGCTGGTAACAGTCCTGCGCTTTCAGAGGCAGCAGCACTGTGCCTTACAGTGGGTTCCCCTCTCGCGTAAGGATGCAACAAGCAGTAGCAGCGAGTCCCTGTGCGTGGGACTGACTTTTTGCCTCTTTATTAAAGAGTAAACACCTAAATTCTCACCTCTGTAGCTCAGGAGATGGCTAGAAGTCCCCACTTCACGCGCTGGTCAGTGAGGGGCAAGGCAAAGAGCCTCCAGCAAAGCTGCTGCTGCAGGAACTGCTGGCTGAGCACTTTCGTGATGCTATAAGTGGGGTTTGGGGATTTTGGGATATTTTTCTTCTTCTTGTTGTCACTTGAAATCAGATTTAAGCTGAAGCAGACAAAATAAGCCATTCATAGGTGGAGATTTAGTAAATGTACTGGTCTCGTCATAACTTAAAACTTCCCTGTTTATTTAAAGCAGCTGAGGGGAAGGAAGGAAGGGTGGAAGGGCAAAATCTGGCAAGAAAGCTGCTGTTGTAAGCCTGGGTGGCGAGCGCTGCTGTCTTTATCACAGAGAGGGGCTCTTAAAAGCAGAAATGATATAACCACTGAGCCAACCATCAACTAAGTGCCACTTTCCTTTTTTAAGCTATTCTGGTTACAGTTGTCTTCAGAAAAGGGAAATAAAATATGCATTAAGAAAGACCCGCAGTCACAAATGAGGAATAGGACACTGCGAAGAGGACAAACACCACAATCTCAGTCACTTTCTTTGTTACAATCCTGGGATAAACAAAGCTGCTTAATAAATATTGATATTGTTTGTACGTCATGCCTCTGGAAATGAATAACAGAGCGATGCTCTAGCCCCTTCCCCTCTCTGGAGAGACACTAAGCTCAACACACGTGTGTGTGTGTGTATATGCACCCCAAAGTATTTTTCAGAGAAAGCTGGAAAACAAGTCCACAGCACCATTAAAATATCCATAATGGGTTTTGGAAGAGTTTGGCCGACACCACCTTTTACTCAGCTGTCTGCATTATGCCTAGGAAAACCAAGCTTTCCCAGCACAGAATAAACACAGCGACTCTCATGCTGGGAACAAGTGTTTGCCCAAGGAGTTAATGCAGCGCAGCTCCAAGGGTCCCCTTAGATAATCCCCTTTGGCCGGATGGGGCTGCTCCTGGTCAGGGTGCCCTGCTGTCTCTCTAAAGGCTCCTTGGCAGACCTGAAACCAGTTTGGTTTCCATCCCAAACTGGTCTTTCCTCTCCTTGGAACATCCCTAGCAAAGCCTGCCAAGCTGGGTCTTGGTTTCATGGTTCAAACTAGTACCACAGATCCAAGCATCCCTTTTTCTTCTGTGCCTCCCACCTCTGTCCCGTGTAAAATCTCATCCATTGCTACGGACTCGGCTTCGCTTCAAACCACTGTCTTCCCAAAAGAGCTCTGCTCCCAAAAGCCGGCCCCCCACACTGTCTCTAAAAAAGGACACGGTGACATTCCCACAGCGGTGTTTGGTCTCACTCGTGCCAGCTGAAGCTTTTTAAACATGTGTCAATGTTTATGTAAATATTGAAGCAAAGCTCGGAGGCACGGAGGTTGAGAACATCCCCTGCAGTCACAGGACCGGGATGCAATGAGCTCCCGCTCACCACACCGCCCCACCTGGCATCCTAACTCAGCATCACTTAATTCACAGCACGAGCGGGAACGCAGAGAAACCACCACAGCGATGGCAGAGGCACAGTTAAATCGCCTCTGGGCTCCCCTCCTGCTAACGTCAGGAGCCATCAAGCCAGTCCTAACTCTGGCATCTCCAGCACAGCCATCGGGAGCAGCGGCTTTTTTCCCTCCTGTCTCCACGGGCAAGGACGATGCTCCCCCAGCACCAAGGGTACCGCCGCCACATCAAGCGGCTGAATGCCGGCTGGACTCTGCATTTCTCCCCATCCTACCTTCAGCAGAGCCACCGCAGTAGAAACCTGCAAAACCAGAGGCCAGGCGACGTCACGTCGCCTGGCCTCTGGTTTTGCAGGTTTCTACTGCGGTGGCTCTGCCGAAGGTAGGGTGGAGGAAAATTCTCATTCCTGTGGAGGAACTGCTCGTTCCTTCAAGGATTTTAAAATAATGACCGTAACCCTGCCAAAGTCTATTTTCCCAAATTGTGATGACATGCTGGAGTCGGTGAGGTCCCGGTCAGTTGGCCTCAATGCAGCACCTCAGTAAAACACAGCAGATGGTCACCAACAGGGTTGGTCTCCTCCTCCTCGCTAGAGTAGATCAGGAGGATTCAGTGAGTTTGGAGTAGGCTGCCAGCACTCCCACAAGATGTTTGCCCATTTTGAGTCTCACCAGGAGCTTTTGGAGCTGGAGCTGAACTTTAGTCTCCTTGGTTTTGGCTTGAGATTGAATTCCAGAGCCTTGTGCACATTCCCACCAGATACTCTGCTTGGAAATGCTCGGGTAGTTCCCCATGATTGAGCTGGAGCAATTTAACAGCATGCCAGGCTCGGCTCGAGGGCATCTGCCCCTTCAGCTGGAAGTTTCCTCTTCACACCTGATGGGTGGTAACCATGTGCAAATCCTGTTGATGTTGTAAAAATTCAAACATTCTGGTTCCAATGGGCCTCAGTGGCTTGGGCCTCGAGGAAACCACCTTCCTGGAGATTCAAGCCAACACACTTGCTTTCTCAATTCAATAAACCTGATCGTGAGGGAGGATCTCCCAGCTGAGGGGTCATTTGCTTCCTAGATGTCCTGGTTTCAGCTGGGTTAATTTTCTTTCTTGTGGTTCTTGTGTTTCAGATTTGGTATGAAAGGAATGTCAATAATGCATACTGTTTTAGTTGTTGCCAGGTGATGTTTATATTTTTCGAGGACTTTCTTTCAGTTTCCCATAGACGCTGAGAAGAAGCCTAGACAGAACGATGGAACGGCCAATGGAATATTCCATACCATAGACATCACACTCAGTATATAAACAGGCTTAGCCAGGAGGTGGGTCCTCGCAAACACTGCTCGGGGCAGTCCCAATTCACTGGGCAGTGAGAGTGACTTGTGTCATTATTATTATTGTTGTTATTATTATTCTTATTTTCCTTTTCTGATATCGTTCTATTAACCTGTCTTTGTCTCAGCCCATGAAGGTTTTTTTTTCCTTTCCCCTCCTTTTCTCCCTCTTCTCCCTACCCTTGGGGGAGGGGGAGTGAGCGAGCAGCTACGTGGTCGTAGCCACTGGCTGGGGTTAAACAATGACATTAGACCACCCTGATTTAATTGCTCTCAATCACGGGGCCATGCCCTGACCTCCATCAGGCAGTTACACCTCAGCCATCAGCTCCAGCATCCATACCATGACGGGTTCAGTGAGAGCAGCTTCATGTTTTGGGCTTTGTCTGGCTGCTCTTCACCAAGCACTGACCCTCATCAGTGGAGAAACCTGGCTGGTGAGTGAAGGCGCTCAGGACCACAGCCCCACTGCCTTCTGACCCCCTGCTCTGATGGAGGGAGAGTGAGAGGGTGACTTACACCCACCAGGATGGGGAAGGAGAGCAGAAAGCATCAGCTTGAAACACACTGACATCCTGGCACAGACATGACGCACATCTGGAGCCACAGCCAACGCAGCCTCCACGGACATCGTGCAAATCACAGTGCTGGAAAGTGGGAGCGCTAAACAGGAGTTCGGTGTTAAACCATGAATAAACCCGGTGGCACCCACCCACCCCTGCCAAGGCTTTGCTGGGTGCTGGAGACACTGGCAGTCCCTCTCGTCTCCCACCAGAGCATGACCAAGGATTAATTTGTGAAGCTACTTCGTTCTCCATCCGTATCTTTTTTTTAGTATGTGCCACATCTGTTTTCTCTGCTAGTCAGATAACGACACGAACCACTAAAAACTATCTTCTAAATGGGCACGTCTCATTTAAACTACCTGGAGGTGTTTAATTATGGCTTAGCTCTAGCACACACTGCTGCTGTCGTTGCATCTTATTTTATATAAGTGCCTGGGCAAACCCCGAGGCTCTGCGCCCTCTCCTGCTCTACGCCACTGGGATTACATAGGGATGTATGTAAAGGACATTTATGGCGCCCTATGCCTCCCCCTGCTCTCTCTAGCAAAATGCATTGCTTAGCATCATTTATTCTGTATAATTTTTACCATCAGCTCACCAGCTTCTCTGGTGGTAGAGATATAATTTGCATTTAGCAGCCTCCCTTGAAGAGAAAGCAAAAATTAACATTCAGGTGTAGGTGGTACAAGAGGTAGAAGACAATATAATGCTCTTCGCGCTCACGGTGGCCACGCATCATCCCTCCCCAAATTTTTGTCTACAAAGCCTGGGCAGAGGCAGTGTGCAGACTTCCTCTGAAACAGCAGCTGGGGGCAAAGCCATCGAGCACAGTCAGTGTGTCCACAAACCACTACACGAGCAAGCCCGGCGGGTGTCCGCATTAGCAGGTAATGCTTGATGCACCCTTCTTCCCCATCCACGCTCTTCAGCGCTCCTTACACACAGAGCATTATTTGCTCCAGACTCTGATTATTTGCAGGTCACAGACCCCACTGCTCTAATCTCTCCAGATCACGCTGGTTCGCCTCAATCTTGATGTGTTTGCTATCCCTCTAATTTTGGGGTGAGATCAAGGATGAAATTACACCTGAGAGATACCCACCATGAAGTATAAGCACTGAATATAGGGGTGTGGTTTTTTTCTGGTGTAGTTTAGTCGGCCAAAGCCCTACGGGGAATATTTAAAAAAAACTTTACTGTGAGGATCGCTATTAGCAGATGTTTCCCATCCTGCACCAAAATTTGAGAATCAGAAGGCAAAAAGAACAGCATCAAATCCTTCTTTTTTTTTCTCACCCTCCCTGCTCCATGCAATGAGGAACAGGCTAATGTTGGGTTGAATTAAAACAATTTTAATCAACAGACCGTACGGACCGGTTTTGAAGTAGGTGGGAGTTCTGCTGGGGTTTTGCCCGCTCCGTTGGAAGCACAGCCTCACCTCCTCACCCTCTGGCTACAGGGACTCCCGCTTCCCACACAGGCTAAAATAAAACCATCCCATGGAGATCACATCCTGGCGGCCACTCCCGGATGGCCCAGACAGCACCAAAAAATGCAAATTCACAGTGTGCTTATTTGCGGCTGAAGATGCTTTCGCTTCTCTATTCCAGACACACTTTTTTTATAGTACTTGTAAAGGCAGGGGCTCGGCTGCTTGCACCAAAGCATGGGTGCAGCAGAGGGATCCCTGAATGCAGAGCAGTGACTTGTGTTGCTCTCCCCACCCATGCTTGCAGACTCCTTTTTCTCCACGGGAGTTGAAGCGGGAGAGCATGAGAAAGCTGGGAAAGCCTGGAGGTAGGCAGCTGTGTCCCACCTCCACAGAAGGGAGCAGCCAACAAAGCGATGGGGCGGCAGCTGGAATGGAGAGAAAGAGGAATTGCCATGCACAGCAGATATCAAATGTGGGGAACTCATCACTGCAGGATGACGGTGTGGACATCAACACCGCACGTGGTTTGGGAAGCAGACGAACTCATGGAGGAAACTGAATACAAAGTCACCACTTCAGGCTCAGAAAGCCTGAGCCAGGTCCCAGCAGGCCGGGAGCAGGTTTGGGAAGGTATCCCAAGGGCAGGCTCACTCTCTGAGGCTCCCAGAGGTATGACTCACTTTGTTGTGAGTGTCAGAGACCCAAACTCTGCTGTCTGAGACGCACTAGCAGTGCAACCCTGCCTGACTCCATAACTTCTACAATTTCTGTATGTTAACCCTGCACCATGGCCCCACCACACACCACACAGCCATCAGACACAAAATCATCCCTGGCTGGTGGGAGCAGAGGACAAATGGCAAGGGATTGAGACAGAGACCAAGGAGCACGGGAAGGCAGCAGAAAGCCTGTGGTCAGGGTGAAGGCAGTGAGCTGGGCACCCCCACTCCAGCCACAGAATCACAGAATCACCATAGAATTTTCAGAGTTGGAAGGGACCTCTAGAGATCATCTAGTCCAACTCCCCTGCCAAAGCAGGATTGCCCACAGCACATTACTCAGGACAGCATCCAGGCGGGTCTTGAAAATCTCCAGAGAAGGGGACTCCACAACCTCCCTGGGCAGCCTGTGCCAGTGCTCTGTCACCCTCACCGTAAAGAAGTTTTTCCGTGTATTTGAACGGAACTTCCTATGTTCCAACTTGTGCCCATTGCCCTCGTCCTGTCACTGGGAACCACTGAAAAGAGTCTGGCTCCATCCTCCTTCAACCCACCCTTTAGATACTTGTACGCCACAATAAGGTCTCCCCTCAGCCTTCTCTTCTCCAGGCTGAAGAGTCCCAGCTCTCACGTTTTCATGGACACCAGGGCACAGAGAGCAAAGACAGTATATGGTGGAGGAGGTGAGATGAGTGACCAAGCCAAAGAAAGGGTGATATTTCTTCCTAGAGACACATATGGATCACGTTTTATTTCAGTTATAGAGGTGGAAAGTCCAAATAGCTCCATGAGCTACGAATAGTTCTACAGCAATGCATACTGCCATCACTGAATTAAAAGTGGTCCTGGTCAGCCAGGAGCAGGGCAGGAGGCAACACCCCAGCAAGAGGCTTCCAGGGGAGGTTGGAGGGAGAACCTTCTGGCAGGCAGAAAAGGCAGGCACCGCTGGAGACTGCCTCTACACCTGTACCCTACTAGCACACAGCAAGCATTCAGCCTTGAAGTATTACCCCAGCTACACGGCTAATGCCAAATTTTCATCAGTGTTTATATTGGGCCATGCGGACTAGCTGCCAGCAGGTCGGTACAGCCTGCTGTTGGTCACCACAAGTGACACCAGACCTGTTGTGTAGAGGAGAAGCAGGAAAACCTGACACGCTATTTCCCTGCGCCGAGCCTAACTCCATCTTTCTGTTGATCACTTTACTGACACAACTAATAAGTTCATAAAAACCATAAAACACTGGGGACGAGCCAAATAGTACAAAACCACCGGATGAGGAACCAAGAAGAGGAAAAAGAAACCTTTTTTTTTTTGTCACTTAAGCCCAGAGTCAATCTGGGAGAGGTATGTAATAAATGCATTAACCAGCTGTATAGTGAGCCCAGCAATGGTCTGCGAGTTCTGCAGTACCTCTGCCAGCTTTATCTGACATGAATTTCTAATGCAATTGGATCTGATTTCACTTCCCAATGATCTCATTTCAGTCACTGCCACACATCCCACCGCCGCCCCATCGCGTGAAGCCGGTGATGCCGGCTCAGCCCACTGCCGAGCCAGCGGTGGCTGATAGCGCGACATCCTTCTCCGACGGGCTCAGCCCTGCAAAGCGCTGGGCTCTGCCCAGTTCGGCTGCGAGGAGCACGGGTCCTGGCGAGGGCTGATGCATCGCAGGAGTCACTGTTTGTGACTCCTAATGAAGTGTGAGTCAGCACCGCCACTGTAAACTGTGTCCTGCAGAGGCTTAAATATAGAAACTCCGGCCCAGGATGGAAACAAGGATAGCTAGACTCTAAAAGCCAACTCAAGCTGAGACTTGAAAAGCGTGAACAGTTTTACAGTGGGATTATTTTTTTTCTTTTGAACAAAATTAACATTTTTCCCTTTTGTGATCTCAGCTGGTAGGAGGAAAAACAAAAAAATCCACAAGAAGGGTACCCTAACTATGCCATGTTCTCCCCTCTCTTTTTATATTTCAAAGCTTTCCTTTCAGTGAGCACTGCATTTTCCACCCGTAAAACTGGCACACCTGGAAGAGCACTAGAACTTGAAGAGGAGACCTCAGAAGCCTCCCACAAAATCAGAGGTGTGGGGCAACAGGGCCACAGAAACAGGGAAATTAAGTGTCAGGGATTCAGGGAGACAGAGCTGTGAGATTAACCTCTGCATCACTCACACACATCCACTCCTGGTGAACTACATGGGGAAAAGGCTTGGGGTTATGTTGGTTGCAGATTATACAGATAAAAAATACAGTCAAAAGTTCTGAAGCATCCCCACTTGGGGGGGGGGGGTGGCACTACAGTGAAAGCAGTGTAAGTTCGGCCCCCCTCGGGCTCAGCCCCACGGTGCCATCCTCTGGTGCATCAGGCACATACAGGCAGGGCCCCTGGTGCTCAGAGGTATATAAGTTGCTCATATCTACGAATTTCAAAGGGATCCGAGTGCTAGATGCCTTTGGAAACCTGAACAGCAGGTCCAGGTTTCCATCTTCTTACTGTAGGTGCAAAAATAATGTGCTCAGACAGATGCCAAAAGGGCATCCAGTGCAGTGATAACGCCTCTGCACAGTCACTCAGTAGGACTTGGGGGGATCCTGGGCAGCACGAGCTGCGGCAGTCTGGAGCTGTGAAAACAGGGATGAGCCAGGGCTTAGCTCCAGGGGCTCACTCCTGGCAAGAGCCCTTCCACCGGCACCACCCTGCATGCACCCCATCACCTCCACCTCCTCCTCACCCCAAAACCCCCGCACCTCAGAGCCTGTAAGGGATGTAAGGGATGCTATTTGCTACTCGTCCCTGCTGTGACACCGAAGCAGGCAGCGAAGCAGAGCAGAGCACCAGCGGGGTGGCTGCCTGCCCTCCACCCCTCCATTGCCCACTAACCCCTCAGCCCCAGTCCTGGTCCTGGTCCCGGTCCCAGTCCTGGTCCCAGCCCCGGTGCGGCGGTACCACCACAGGCAGCCCAGCCCAGCCTAGTCTAGCCCAGTCTAGCCCAGTCCAGCCCAGCCCAGCCCGGCAGCACTGCCATTCCTGGCTGTCGCACGCCCTCTCTTGGGGATCGACCCTTAAATCCAGCCCCAGCCCCAGCCCCAGCCCCGACGCATTGCCCGCAAAAAAAAAACACAAACCCTTCCCGAGTCAGGGGCAAGCTGGGAAGATGCTAACAGGAAAATCTAGCCCTTCCAAAATGGACCTAACAGAGATGTAGTCACTCTGGTGTGCAGTGACAGCATTACCTGGGACACAGAAACGCGCCAAGCTTCATTTTGAGAGGGCTGAGTTACAGGCAGGCAGATGGGGATGTACATAACTCTGCAGATACACTGAGAAAGAAAGGGTGACGGGAAATCAATAGTGCATATGATCTTGAGGAGTCATCTGGCTTGGCTCCTCATCCCAACGCAGCTATGCTACAGCCAAATCTGATGGATGTCTAACACGTTCTTTGAGACCTTCTGTGCTGCAGACCCACAGCCTTCCCAGGCAACCTGCTCCCACGCCTCACCATCCAAAAGCTTCTCTTTCTGTCTGACCTTGCTACTGCATCTCAAGGCCCTCACTCTTTCCTATCCAAAATGAGCACAAAGAACACACTTCCCTTCCTCTCTTGCCCTTAAGGACCATCCCCTTGTGCCTCCTACACCCCCTTCTTCAGGCTGAGCAACCAAATCCATCCCTCTTTCCTCTCAGGTTCCATTTTCCAGGTTGCCAGACTGGAAATACGGTTGTCTCCTGGACCATCCCCAGCCATCTCACAGCTTTCTGGTTGCATGGTGCCCACGAGCGGAGACTGCTCCAGGTGAGATCTTCCCAGAGCCCTGAAGAATGGGATTACTTCACGTCCCTTGGAGGCTCTGCTCCAGCTTGCACATCTCAATATGTGCACGTCTCAATATGTATGCTGGCCTTTTCCACAGCACACACAGTCACCTCATATTTAGTCAGTGGTCCTCCATGTCCTCTCTGAGAAGCAGCTCCCTGTTGACTGTTCCAAACCATCCCCTCAGCTCCTCTGGCTTCCCAGCATGTGTCTACACCGTGGACTGCCTCCAGGTAGAGGTAACTTGCACCTCTTGAATTCTCTCCTGGTTTATTTCCATCCCTTTCCTCTGTTTTGTCAAGGTCATTTTCAATTTAATCCTCTTCTCTGCCTTCATGTCATCTGCAGATTTAACAAACAGGTCGTCTACTTAATCAGTCCCAGCACTAACAATGGTACTGAATACAGCAGAGCACAGGACACACTCGCACCATCCCACACGACACGGATTCTCCTGGCAATGCATCATCCGTAACTGGTCTCATGGTACATTACCCAATGGGCTTTGAAACCACCATATAGGAGATTCATCTAAGTCATATGACCAATATTCGTAGTATTCCCACAGCTCTTTTAGATGTAATTTGCTACAGTTGCAGATCATTTTCTTATTTATCAGCAATAAAAGAGAGAAAGGCAGAAGACAGCTTCACATCTGTTAAACCTGTGGTTTTCTCTGCATTACCTGATGCCAACTGATGCCTGCCCAAGGAATTGCCACCAACAGAGAAGCCCATGGGGAAATGCATGGGAAATCACCAGGCCACTCTGCCCCTAGAAGACTTGTATTAGTGCCTTGTAGAACTGTCGAGTTTAAAATGTCCGAGGGCAGTGGCTAACCTCAGTTTGCAGACAGGGACAATCGCTCAGTCTTACCCCAAAACCCTCTGTGAACCACAAGCCTTATTCCTCCCACTCCATTCCCTCCCACCATCAGTCTACGACAGCTAAGACAAATTTTTAAAATCTCAGCTCTGCCATTGTCCATACTTCCATTTGACAGCACAGTTCATGGATTTTTCAGGCCAGAGGGGACTGTTATATTCACCTCGTTTGACCTTCTCAAGCAATCCAGGCTCTCCTATTTCACTCAGAGATTTCCAGGAGCAAATCGTGTGATAAACACTCACAGATACCTCAACATTTAGCTATTGCAATGAATCCCTGCCTACCTGACAGGTTTGCTTTTCTATTGCTTGGAGAAAGTAGTTTGAGAAATCTAGTATGAGAAGCAAGCTCCATTTTTCAATTTAAAGTCTGCTGGAATACAGAGGTTTCGGGTGGCTACAAACTGGCACAAATTCATTCTCCAGGCATCTTGCTTCCATGAAACAAAGTGCTTCCCATTTAAGACCTATCTAAGAAAGTAGAACTTGGCAGTCCTATTAGTCCACTAATAGAAAAGAGAAAGTAAAAGGACAGCTTGTGGTTAGTTGTAGGTAGTTAGTTAGTGCACTAACTCAAAAGAAAATTAGCTTGGACAAGCTATCAAGAATTCTGCTTCGTCGTTGTGCTTGAAATCAAAGATACTATCTCTGAAATCAGAGAGAGCACCTTGCACGTTGTTCATCTTCCATCCTCTAAGACCATCGCACAGCCTCTGCGTACACGGGGATCACACTAGTCTACAATTGTTTCAGTTTTACTTCCCTGGCTTTTTTATTGATTATGCCAAGATCAAATCGAGTAACTTCATGAGAACTAACAGTAAAGACCACCACAAAATCTCAACCGAAGATTAAACCTAACCTTGATCCTGCTCTATTGAAGCCGCTGAGCACCTGCCCACCAGCTTTGATGGGGATCAGACCAACCTCATAGAGAATGTCTAGTCCACCAGCCACATGCCTTTTCATGAGTCCTTCCACCCAGAGAGAAGAGCTGTTGCAGACCTGGGGAGGCTAACGAGTCCAGAGGTAAAGAAAAACAGGCAACAAAATCTCATGTAGATGGCCTTCCCAGTTAAGTATTTTGAGACTAAGAGCCAATTATTCCTTACAAGGTCCCCCTGATTTTGCTGCCTTAGGGAAAGATGTTGGAAAAGATTTGAGCAGAACTTCTTTTGATGCTGCAAAAGGCAATTTTAGGCAGAGAGTCACCACAGGGTTCAGCGGTCATGGGCTGTTGTCTTAGGTTGCCAAAACAACGTTCCCCCGGAAGAAAAAAAAAATTACATCTCTGATCAGCCTTCCTGTCCCATCTCCCTTCTCATAGTTTTGAACAAACTTTGTTTGAGGAAAGATTATTTAGATAGCCCAATCAGAAGTGAATTAAAGCTAAGACTGTTTTAAAGACCTGCCTTGCTTTGATCCAAATATGAATTTCCTTTACAATCAGCTTCTCTTCGCATCAGTTTGAGCCTTTCCTCTTTTCCACCATAATTCCGAAAGCAATATAAAGCGCAAATAGCCATAGAGACACATTTCTGTGTGGTCTTCCTACCCCCTACTGACAGCCAAGGCTTTGGTAGAACCTGATGCAGCACCGTGACTCACCCAGCCTGTAACGGTTTAACTGGGATCACAGCAGTAGTCTTACTATGCACAGCAGTGTCTTTTTGAGACTTCACAGTGCACGCCGTCAATACGTAATAACACTCTGCACCCTGAATTACGGAGTTGCTGGAATCAATGGGATTTTGCATATTAATTGCAAACACGCCCAAAAAGACAAAGGAATTTATTGGCTTAATTATTGTTTCAGCTCTAATAATGTTCAAGCTTCATTCTCACACAAATTGATAAATAGCAGCACAGTGTTACCCCTCGAGGATGCTTTGCCTTTTGAGAAGGGATGCTGAAGTTCAGGACCCAAGCCGCCTCAGCTGCAGCGAGGCACTGAGCAGGGTCTTGGAGGAGTTGAGCTTCAGAGGTGTTTGACGCCTCTCTTTCCTAAGCAGGTTGCTAGATGCTGGCAAAAGAAGCTACTCCACCCTCTCTGCAGATGCTAATGGTATTTTCCCTGAAAGGTATTTATCTAGTGACGCTTACTGGGCAGGACACAAAATGGAGCTGGACTATTTCCACCTCTAGGGTACAAAGACTGAGATTCATTATAATACGCCCCCAAACACCAAATAACAGGGACCAGTTGCCACACTGGCAATCCAAGGGTAGCTACATACTTAAGGATTGATTCTGACTCCACGGATGCTGAGAGAAACTAAGTTTGAGAAGAATTCGATCAGTGTACCTGGAAGCAGACTTTGGCCCTTGGGGATCCCAGGAAGGACAGCTCCATGAAAAATGAGGTGCCAGGAGAAGGAAAAGCAAACGTCAAGAATTCAACTGTATACCAAAACAAAACAGAGAGAAACCCACCCGGATCTGATCTCCATCACCTCATGCATTCATATGCTGCAGCACAGCACGGCTGACACAAAGTTTCAGGAACAGCATGACAATAATGAGGGAAGCGCAAGACACTACCTGAAAAGCAGCTTCCTCCCCAGGGAGTTAAAACATTTTCTGCATTATCATACCATCAAAATTGCATCTTCAAACTAGGATCGGACAAAGAATCATTGTTCATGAAGCCTGTGCAGAGGATAGCTCGCATCTTCAAACAAGTTAATCTCCTGGGCATGTTTCCCCACCATTCTCAGCAGCAGATCTCTCCTCTTCAGGGTGGGCATCACATCACAATTAAGCAATAAGCAATTTGTTGACAAAGAGAAATGGCACCAAGAAAACATTTCGGCTGCATTCAAGACTGGGGTTGGATTATTTTTTTGTTTGTTTTTCTAGACATGATTTGGCAGCTGCAAGCAAAAAGAAGAGCTGGGATCATGTGAATGTCCCCTCTCTGGGAGGAGCGCAGCCAAAGGCTGCAGGCAAGCCACGCTCTCCATGTCACTGTGCTCACAGCGCACTGGAGGAAATAATCCTGCATTAATAGGGCAGCAGATCACAGGGATCAAACCGGCCTTTTCTGTTTCTACCCTAACTCACGCAAAAAAAAAACCAAAACAAAAAAAACCAACAAAAAACAACAGGAGCAAATGCAACAGAGAAAGGGATACGCCATCAGCCCCCGTGAAAAAAATCCACTCCCACTTGTTAGAATATAGAGCTGTGCCACACAGGGTAATGGTTAATTCAGGGTATTTTATAATTGGAAGAACCCAAAGAAGATGGGCATTTATGGCTTCCTCTACAAGGAAACGGGGCCATAACTCACAGCTCCTTCAAAATTACGCTCCGCAAAACCTTGAGAGCAAGATCCCGCAGAGCGCTCTGCAGCAGGGGCCAGGACCCAGCAGTGGCTCAGCACCTTCCAGGCTGTGGCCTGAAACCACCAGCTCTCAGGGCTTCGGCCTGAAACACAGGGGGAAAGAAGGGGAAGCCCAACGCAAGTTCAAGCCTAGGGGATCAAACCTTACCGCAGCCTCAGCTTCTTGCCTGCCCGGGAGGCAGTGCCCCTGTCCCACAGGCTGTTTCCAGGGAACCAGCATTGCCCTCTACTGGCCTCTTCGTAACTCATCGTTAAGACCAGTAACAAACTGGTCTTAAATCAAAAGGAGTCAGAAGGAGCTCAGATCCCTGCTCTCACCCCCCACGCAGCCTTCAAAAATGAAGCTTGCTCGAGGGCGAGTGGTGGGCTCAAGAAACAGTCGAGCATCTCCCCCACTTCTGCTGTGGCACCTGTGACCAAGGGATTAACTTCTGAACTGGCACGGGCTTGGTCAAGAGAAATGGGCCCTCATTTGCATGTTAGCCACAGTTTATAATCAAGCTGAACCTCTTTCTGCCGTTAGACGCGAAACCAGCTGAGTGCAGGCTCTCACCCGTAAGTGCCAGGGTGTCCACCCGGTAACAGTTTACCTCTCTCATCTGTAATTAATCTTCCAAGTCTCTGTACAATGCAGACATTCGCAGTAAAAAGGACCAAACTCTTTGGAGTCTCAAAGTCAGTGAACGTTCAGTTAGTCTTTATTTTATTCTGACAGGCTCCTTTATCCCAGAGACAATACTAAGACCCAGGGTGTTAGCAGGAATTTTTTCCCAGAGTTTAGTCCAATCACAATAAGGAAAATAAAAATGGCACATTACCAAAAAAAAAAAAAGGTATTTAACACAAACATATTACATTTAAAATAGACGCTATTTTGCCTCTGTCCTCCACAGACCCCTGTAATATAATTAGCCTGTGGCACAAACAGAAAAAAATCACTTGAGCACCCACCAAACCCACCCTCCCTACTTTGAGTTCACAAATTAAACCCATCCAGGCATGTGAGCCACTGAAGAAGCCAAGCAAGGAGATAAGCAAGCATTAAATCACCAAGAAAAATGCCCAGAGTGAGTTTCAAAAGCAGTAAGCCCAAGACCAAAGCGTGGCTCAATGCACATGTGTAAAGCCACGAGGCACAAAAAGCAGCACTTTGCTTTTCTAACAGCAAAAGGGAAAGAGGAGAAGCCAGACGTGGGGCTGTCCTGCCCCACTGTGGGCCAGCGTGGCCCCATCAACCCAGACATCACTCCACAAAGGGATTAGCATCATGGAGAAAATCTGCAAGCCCAGATCCTGGAAAACACAGAGGCACCAGACTCTGCATGGGACATCAGACATGGGTGTCCTCAGAAAACTCTTTCTGTACACCGCCTGGTGAAAACTTAGCCCCAGCAGGTAACCTGCTTCACTCAAGCCAAAGCAGGATCTCCTCATCCATCTCCCTAGAGACTTGCCAGGAGCTCCCCAAGCCAATGAAGGTCAAAACAGAAGCAAACAAGTGCCCAGCCATGAGCCCGCTGGCTTGCCGGAGGGGAGAGTAACCTGTATGCCTTCCTCCAGGGAACAGCCGTAGACGAGGGGTGGCTGGCACCCCTCTCGGGGCTCTCAGCAGCATCCCCATTTCCCCTTCCACAGTGCTTTGTGTGCTTGGATGTCTCCCTGCTCCCCTCTTTTCCAGGGATCCCTTCCATAGCCAGTGCTGCCCAGGCACAGCACAGGGAGCTCAGACCAGGGTCCAGGATGCACATCAGTAGCACAAAGATTTGTTGGTGCAATACCTAAGTCGCCTTGAGAGAAGGAACACCTGTCTATTTTTTTTATCTTCACTTTTTAATTATTATTTTAACTTGAGCACACAGCTGGGCACAAAACAGAAGTACCCTTTGTTCAAAACGCCGACCTTCCACTCCTCTCAGCGATGTTTCCCTACTCACATCACATCCGATCACCTCACAATTTTTTAAAAGCTTCTGCTTTACTCGTCAAGTAAAATAACACCTCTGAGGGGTCAGAACCCCAAAGCAGACACTGGCTAATAGTTGGTTGAGATGCCAGTATCATTTAGGAAAGCTGGTCCCAGAGAAAGCTGAAGTACACATTAACTCTCCTCCCCTGATCCAAACCAGGGGACCAGGGTATCTCCTGCTACAAACAGCCCTTTCCCTTTGTGCCACAAAACACATACAACCCATGGACAGCATCTAAGGGGAGGAGGACACAGTCGAAGCCCAGAGGGTTAGTAGCCCACCGCCGGCTGCTTGCTGGGCTGCGCGTGACCCTGCTCTCACCCACGGCCACCCGCAGCGCAGGGACTGCCGTCCCCATCCGCAACGCTGCCTCTGCTTTTTCTGGAGAGCTGCACCACCAAGCACTAAAGTTTTTCATCTCCCAATTTCTTCTCCCTGTGTTACTTCAGAATAAAACCGACCCACACACTGAGCCAGTACCACGATGACTGGGATGGAGGAGCCTGTCCAAGCACCACCGCCGCAGACGCTGGGTGAGAGCCATCAACCCCCCACAGAGGCAATCTCGGAGGTCCCTTCGATGAGGAGAGGAAACAAAAAAGCCTGCGAGCAGCTGAGGGAGACGTTCATTCTATCGATTGTGTAAACTGTCAGTGGAGTGGCAACGAGCATTTTTTTTTGTTTCTATCCCAGGGAATAATCCAGCCTGATAATTAGTACATAAGAGATAAGTGGAAAATGAGACGTCTAGCGAGGGTGGTTCAAGCCTCCTCATGACATTGATAATGTGCAGATACATAGATCACTGTCGGGGCAAACCGCCACTGTGAGCCTGTGTCTTCCCATTGCCTCATCAATCCATCATCCGCTTAGCTACTGACACCTTGGCAGGCACACACCGCCAGCCCTGCATTTGAATTGCGAGGAGCAGGCTCCACCAGGGAATACAGATTTAAAAATCTAAGATTCAAATTTGTTTAAGTATTGTGAACAGCAATTCCCTTGCAAGGCATCTTCATTGCCCTTTTGCCAAGGGGGAACAGTTGGGTCTTTGTTAGAAGTACAAATTGCTTCTTAATGCAAAGGATAAAGCAGAGCCCAGGCACCTCCTTAGAATTCCTCCCGGCTCCTGCTAATGCTGCTGCATGTCAATTTTAATTTTTTGAAATTTAAACTGAGGGCTTTGTGTCTAAGCTCCATTTCGTCGGAGGGGAGGGGAGGAATAGTCAGAAAGGATTACGGATCCGGGGGGAATTGAGGATCCATAGCAATTATACTTCATTTGGGTCTCAGACACTGGTTTTAATCATATTCTAAATAGTACAAATCGACACGACATTAGAGATTGATAAGTGTCTAACACATGTACCTGGTTATGAACTCTGCTTCCCTCAGCTGGGGGATGTTTGAGGACGGGACGAAGGGAGGAATTGCTTTCTCTCTCTGACCCTCCTCTTCCAGCCAACGAGAAGACAATACCCACCGAGGACTAGGTAGGAGACAGAAGAGACTGTAAGAACTCGGTCACCGCTGGGCTACCCCAAAGTGGGGCTGGAACAAGTTCATCCCAACTGTGGTTCCCTTTCCTCCTGCAAAGTCAGGGCAGGGACAAAGCTCCCGCCTCGGCAGAGCGGTTGCAGCCCGGCTCCCACCTCTCTTACCTGTGAAACTGCACTATCGCTGCCAAGGGCGGTAAGCTGATAGGGAGGTAAGACCTTCAGGAGGGAAAAATGAAATGACAAGACAATAAAATGAAAGCAAGAGCTTTTGTATATCAACTTAGTTCTTTTCGCTTCAGCAGAGCAACCTGAATTTACCCAAACTGAGGAGGTTACCTACTGGGGTGATGATGAAAGATGCACCTCCTCCACCAAAGGGTCAGAACCGCACACACTAGTTACGCACCTGTGCACTTTTAAAAGCACACAGAGTGGCTGGGATTTACCGAGGACCAGCAGGAGAAAACCTTCGCAAGTGGTCTGACTCTGTCAGTCTTTGGTGAGACCCCCTTTTGTGCAGACCCACCGACAGTCAGGTGTGGTTTCCAACCCATACACGCACTGCAAGCGTGGGGGTTTAGACAGACTCTCTCCCCCGCTGCCTTCCTACATTAGTCAAGCGTGTTATAGAAACATGGCTTTCCATAATCGCTGATTAAACCGCTTTTCTTGCACTTCACTAACCTCTGGATCAGGCTCATACCCAGTAAATCTGTTTAGGAGATCTGCTCCACACCCCCACTTTCACCTCTTGATGACTGTGTGCCGCCTTTTTAAGAAAATGCACAAAGGTGAACCTTTTTTTCCTTTCCCTCTGCTTCTTCCCAGCCCCCTTGAATCATAATCAAGACCTAACCAGCGTGCGCCACCCTAACTTGAAATGCTGCTGCAATCCTCAAGGACTGGAGTGACCCCCCTTTTACCTCCCATCCTCCCGTGGCACCACCACAATGCTCCTTTGCAGCACTGGAAGAGACAGACAGCAAGAAGGCATTGTCTAAAAACATAATTTAATGTGATATTTTGGTGATTGTGGTCAACGACTGAATTCTTTTGCAGACAGGAACAGGTTTGACATTAATGACACCACCATTCACGCGAGCATTGCATTGCACAGAAAAGAAAAGTTTACACTTGACCCCATACAAACAAAGCAGCAGAGGAAAAACCAGTTATGGTCCAGTCCCACTTTGTGAACAGTTGAGCTGAAAATTTGCCATCATAATTAATACTCATTGACAAAAAAAAGTGACAGGTTCAAATTCTGTGTGCGGCACGGTCTGAACTCAGGGCTCTCTTATACCCCACAGGAACCACTCGAGAGTTTCAAGCTGCTGAGTTCCTCGTGTGACGCACAAAACACCAAGGCTGACAAAAGGAGAGGGGGGTTCAGAGCAAATGGGGGAGAGTAAGGAAAGGGGATCGCTTTGTTTCACTTCTATTTCGTTTCCACAGTGGTAAAAGAAAAAAAAAACATACAAACTGATAATGGAGCTAAAGTGACCTGTGGAGACAGCAGACACCAGCAGGAACAGCGGCACAACGGGGTACAGAAACGCCAACCAGCCCCACATCTATCGGTGGCAGGGCCAGTTGTGTCACGTCGCTTGTTTTGTGTTAATCGGGGTATAAAAGAAAGCCAGAGAAAGTGCTGTACTTATTGTTGTTGCCTCCGTGCGCTTTGCCTCCATCCAGCTTGACGTACACCTCGTCGCCGGAGTCCAGGTGCAGCACCACGCTGTTGCTGGCGTAGTCGTAGTTCTGGTCCGCATCCTGAGCGATGGCACTGGCCCGCACCTGCCAACATAGCCAGGGGGTACATCAGCCCCCCAAAAACCTCCTCCCCAGCTCCTCCATCAGTCCTCCCGAGCCCCTCTTCCCCAGTCCCTCCATCATCNGCGGGGAGGATGCTCCGGCTGCTCCTTTCCCCGGGAGCGGCGGCGGCCGGTGCCCGCGGGCGGCGGCGGGGCCGCGGGGTAGGGGGGCGGCGGTGGAGGGAGAGCCGGGGTGGGGAGGACGAGCCGGAGGAGCGGCGGGGACCCACCTGCCCGTTCTTGCAGAGGTCGGCCCACATGCTGGTGCCGTCGCCGCCGCGCATGAGGATGTGGTAGGTGAAGAAGTAGATGCCGCGGACCTGGCAGGTGAACTTGCCGCTGGCCGGGTCGTAGTGGTTGCCCAGGTTGGTCACCACGTCGTCGAACTTGAGGACCTCGTAGCCCTCGTGGGGGCTCTTCAGCCCCACGTAGAAGGCGATGCGCGGCCCGCTGAAGGCGGCGCTCAGCCCGCCCGCCGCCTCGCCGCCCGCCGCCGCCCCGCCGCCGCTCCCG
>VUYV01000013.1:3617369-3637611 GCA_008711295.1 Anarhynchus alexandrinus
TCCGCCGCCGCTGCGGCCCGCGATCTGCCCGTCTGCCGCCCGGAGTAGCGGTGGCGGCGCGGCCCCCCGGGCGGGGCGGGCGGAGGGGAGGGGAGAGGCGGCGGGGCGTCCCGCACACCCCCGACGGCTGGCACTGCTCGGGGAGGGAGGGGGGAGGGGGCGGACACACTCCTCCTGCCCCACCGGCACCGGTGGAGTCCCTGCGGGTATCACCCAAAGTGCGCCCCACTGAAACCGGGACGTTCGGGGACGCATCGCATTGCCGCCCGAAGCTGTTTCCTCCCTCCATCCCTTCATCTCACCATCCCTCCATCCCTCCCTGTCCGCGGCGGGACGGTCCCTGCGCGGTCCCCGGTCCCGCCGGGGTGAGCTCTNCCAGCCTCGGCGGCCCAAAGATGAACAGGACATCTCCGTGTTTGGCTCTTGCTCCTCAAGGCATCCAAGTGTAATTAAAGTTCGTTCCACCCGTCCCGATTTCCCAAACCCCGGCAGGGCTTGCCAGGTGGAAGGGGAGCCCTGGGAAAAAAATACCTGTAGCAGAGTTTAGGTTGAGTTAAAGCACAGGGTTTTTGTAGGTTTCCCTGCGTAACGATGGGTCTAAATCAAGTGGATTTTCCCTCAATCGAGAAATTGTGATTAATTGCCTTTGATTTTCTGAGTAAACGGTGGTAGTACAGCGGGAGCTCTTGCACCGTTAACTGCCTACAGGGATCTCCCCTCTGGAGAATAAATTGTGATGTTACCCATGCATCTCATAGCGGTGGGTTACGCACCCGTCCCGGAAAGAAAGAAGGGAGCAGCACAGTGATATTTCCGAAGGGCAACATTTCGGTGTCCCCCGCGCTCCCTTGGTGCATAAGAAGGGTGAATTTCCAGCGGGGTCACCAGGGTTGGTGGCAGTATGTTTTGTCTTATAACGGGCAAAGCTGTAGGTTGAAGGAAGCGAGCAGCTCAGCCTGATCCCACGCTTGTTGAAGCCGATGGCCTGGAGGCATCGTATGCAAATGGTGACATACACGCTTGTTCCAAAAACTGTAGAAATGCCCTAAAAGGACCTGGGAGTCTTTTGTTAGCTTTCCTTGAAATTTAAGGAGGGGACATCAAGGCTTTCCCATCTGCAATGGATGTACTTCAGGACCAGATCTCATCTCAGTTACACCCTTGTGTGCATCCAGCATTTTTTCCTGGAATTATTCAGGTTTTGCTCTGCTGCTGCTCAGATAAGGATTCATCCCTTGCCCTCCAACTCTCTCTGATTTTTTATTATTTTTTTTTCACATCGATGTATTTGAAGCCGGTGGAGAAATTAATCTTTTAAATGAAAACCTTTCCCTGAGAATTGTATAGATAGTCATATTAGAGTAACCAGGTCTCTTACTTAGCACAATGCAGCTAAATGTTTGAAGAGACAAGATTGTGACAAAGATGTAAGTCCTTTTCCTCTCCTCTGAATTACCAGTCGCATCCCACAGTGTTATTATAAGCCCCCACACTTGTCTAAAGCTTTGTAAAATTATTCTAATAGTTGTTTCTGTTACAGCCCTAGTATAATTTTCCATATATTAACTGTGCTAAATACAAATAAATTCACAAATAAATTACACTGCTTTGCTGATCATCCCTACTTAAGCTTCTGTTAATTTCCCTTTTGTTCTGGTGTTTGTCACCAGCTCGGCTCTCCCCGTGTACGTGAATCCTTACCATTCCCCTAGAGCTCTGCAAACCCCCCTAACGTGGCTTTTTAATCTCCTGTTTTCCAAAGGCGGCAGCCACACTGTAGCTTTTCTAACCCTTTTCTGAATAATTAAGTTCCTGTATCATTTGGGTTCTGTTGCAACTTCCCTATTTGCATTAACTCACTTTTATAATGAGGTGACCAGTGCTGGGAACTATATTCCAAATGGAGGCTCACCAGCCCCTTCTGCAAAGGCAGAGTAATTTTCTGTGACGGGGTCTTTTAGTCCCACGGATCAACATGGACAGACAACGACGAAGAAACGCATTCTAACTTTCAGCAGGACAAGATTGGCACCATTCTTAACAAGGACAGTTGAGAATTTGAACAAGCAGGCAGAGAAGATTACAGACACATCAGTAGTTAGGTTGGGTGTCAAATTCTAGCAATTTTGTTTGGGAATAATTTAATTACTCCTCTGTGATGCGGTGAGATGGACTGATCACCTAGTTAATCCCTCCGTCAGATTGCTTTAAGGTAAACACAGTGTGACTTTAATGTGTAACTCCAGTAGGATCTACGTTCCTGGAGACCTGCAGTTATGGGCTGACTGATGTAATGCATCTTGTGCCCCAAGAAGCAGCACCGTGATCGATGAGGCAGCCGGTACCACCCACTGATCCTACGCCAGTAAGTATTTAGGAATATAGTCACAAAAAGGTACATGGCAACACTCAGCTTACAATTTTGATACAGGCTGCTACTAGGCTGCTCGGTGCCTGCTTTCTGTATGCAGTGGGATGCACCACAGCAGTACAAGGAGCAGGAAATTAACAAATCAGCTAATCAGGCAATGCCCTGCAGGGAGGTACCTTCCTTCGTTTGAGGTGACAAGTACCAAAGCCCCTCTTAGAGACAGGCATTTTGCATCTTTCAAAAAGTGCTCCAGGGCGGTGCTCCATTGCAGGCTACTCAGGGCTGGCACGACTGAAGTGCCTGTGGGTGTACCCAGAGAGAGAGGAAAAGGCACCCACTGAGCATCCCTGGTGAAACTCAAAGGGTGTCTGCACCTCAGCATTAGATGATGGGACGAGCAGGAGCTTTGGTGATTGCTGTGGTTGGCCAAAGCAATAGTTAAGCACCTTAAAGCTTGTGTGGATCTGACTCAAAAGTCCATTTTCAGATGTGATGTAAAGGCTCAGCAACCTGACCTCTCAGGAAAGTGTTTGACAGGTCAGGCATAATTCCGAAATTTAGACAGTCAAGAACCCAGACACTTTGCACCAAAGCTCCAAAATGCCAGGGGCACATGAATTTCCATCAGTTACCTCCTCCTTAATTTCTGCTTCAAGGCAGAGCCACCCAGCTGGGGATGCTAGTAACTCTCAAAAGATGTTTCTGCTCCACCAGATTCATCTCCCGCAGGCATTTCCAGAGAGGGTCTGGCTGGATCTGGCCTCTCACTGCTAGCGCTTGCATTTGCCACTACATACAGAGGAATGGTGAGGACACCAACCTGGGACGTTGGAGACTTGTTCCAGTCTTTCCCCCTTTAATAGATTTGGAGCAGGTTTTTAAAACTGTCTTTCCAGTCTTCCAGGAGAATAGCCCCAGCCTTCCAGCTGCAGGGCGTTGTGAGTTGGATCTTCTTCAGCTTCTTCTCTAGGATTTATTCTGCTCTAAAAATAGTGAAATATTCACAGGAGCAGAGGATGGAAGAATAATTCCACAGGCTGGTTAGGGCTCCCTCCGGAGAGACACGAAGCAAGCGCGCCAGTGACTGACGGAGCTCAGGGCTGAGCTTTCAAACCACGCCTGTCCCCAAGGCTGAGCCACCTTCCACAGCGTGGTCAGAGCCTGTCCGACCAGGAGGCAAACATAGGACATTCCTCAAGGCTGCAGCCGTTTGTTTTTCACAGGGAGGTTGTCAGCAGGGTGCCAAGGAGGAGGTCTGGGTTCAGCTGAACTTACTGCCTGAGAAATCCCAACCTGTGTTCCCTGGGAGGCTGCCACAATCCTCCAGGGTGCAAGCTACCCAGGGGAGATGGAGAGAGCCGGGAGCAGAGCCCTTATGTTGAATCTGCTCCTCTTTGCATAAAAAGAATTAAAGATTCATTGAGCTAGGAGGAGAGGAAGACCAAAGGTGAGTACAATTTTTAGTTTAGTGTTGAGAGCACCTACCTGATCCAGAGTTTCACCCTTCCTCCAAGAGCTGTTTGTGAATTCCAGCCAGGAAGGGGAGGTACAAGTGCAATGAGAAAGAGAGCGGGTGGGTCTGGCATGCGCAATTCCTGAAGGACCATCCCAACTGCTGAGCTAAAGACTCTTCTGCACTGTCTCACTTTTCTCTCAGAAGGTTTGCTTTTTTCCCCCCCTTCTCAGCTACACATCCTCAGCACAAACTATGATCATGAACTGAATGTGGTTTTCTCCACAGCCAACAAAAGCTGGACCATCCCGTGACCAAATCCATAACCCTGGCAGGACCCATCAGGACCCAGACCCACTGAGGTGGTGGGGTTTCTGGGCACATGTGCCAGTTGACCATTGTACATTTGAGGTTCTTGGAGATTGAAGGTAGGTATCTCCCCAGTTAGGCGCACTTAGGCTTGGACAGGAGCTGAGGGAACATTTTTATTTCAAATTTAGGTGCTTAAATTCTGCTTTAATCCCTTCTTTTGGTTCCTTTTTGGATTTGGCCCTTAACTTGAAAATGTAAGACAAGCCATGCCAGCTCAGACCTCTTATTTAGCAAAATAAGGACCACAAAGATGATCAGAGGGCTGGAGCGCCTCTCCTATGAGAACAGCCTGAGATAGTTGGGATTGTTCAGCCTGGAGAAGAGAAGGCTCCGGGGAGACCTTATAGCCGCCTTCCAGTAGTTAAAAGGGGCCAACAGGAAAGACGGGGAGGGACTCTTTGTCAGAGAGTGTAGTGATAGGACAACGGGTAATGGTTTTTAACTGACAGAGGGGAGATTTAGATTAAATATCAGGAAGACATCCTTTACTCTGACACTTGCACAGGTTGCCCAGAGAAGCTGTGGATACCCCATCCCTGGAGGTGTTCAAGGCCAGGCTGGATGGGGCTTTGAGCAACCTGGTCTGGTGGAAGATGTCCCTGCCCATGGCAGGAGGGTTGGAACTGGATGGTCTTTAAGGTGCCTTCCAACTCAAACCATTTTATGATTCTATGAAAAATGTCATGGTCAAAGTAAGTCTATGGTGTTACTTCCCTGGTATTTCCTCTCAACCTCCAGCAATCCATGGCTTAAGCACTTCCTAAGCCATAGTAAAATACGTTTAAGAAGCTGAAATCAAGATTAGTGTGAGTAAAGGCACAGTCCGTGGGTCAGTACCCTCACCCCTCCTAATGAGTAGCTTTGTTTTGCTCTTTTGTTATGATTGATGGAAGTTATGGATAACATTACCCTCTGATCCTCCGAAGTGCTTCATTCATTGCTTTTCTCATATCACAAGACTCACAGATATTTCTCATTGCCAGAATTAACTATCTGGAACTTCGTGTATTCAACAGCTAGTAAAACATAATATATATAGTCCTTACGCTAAAATGTTCACATTTCTTGCTGAAAGCAAATTTGAATCTGTTAATGTTCAGAATGCGTATAATATTATTTCCATTCACAAAATATAAAAGATAATGATACTGATTATTTTTGCTTAATGGAGGGAAAAGTTTAGAAATGGTTAGGCTTATCGTATTAACTGCCATCATTCCCCACAAATACTGTGGACTTCTTTTTGACCTAAGCTGGGATTTCCGACGGTACTTGTCTTAACAGCACAATGCTGAATTTACTTCCACTCGATGGATGCAGTGGGTACATGGGGTCCTGCACAGCAGAAAAAGCATTTTATTATATAGAACAAGGACAGGAGCTGGCTCTTGTCTTACTGTCTGTGAGGCAGAGTTGCAATAGCCCGCAGAAGCACGTTCTGCAGTAGCAATACATAAAATTCGGTCCGTATAGCCAAAACGAGGCGCCTGTAACAGACACAGTGTCTGTTACAGATCCTGCACGAGGAGAAGTTTGCGCACAATCCAAAGAGACATTGCAGTTGGATAGGCTTTATTGTATGTGTTGATCACTGTGAACTGCTGCTATTTGCACTTTACCATATCCACTTGCTCTACATGGAAGACGAAATCTGCTAGCGCTCTCTTTGCAAGGGGGTGTTTTGGCAAATAGGTTTGGCTGTTTACAAGAGAGCAGCTCACAAACCCCAGACCTGCCTTCAGGACGCCGCTCGGAGAAATAGCAAAAGGTGTGGAGGGAGTCAGTGAATGCCAAAATGCCTTCGCATCCCCCAAACAGGCGCTGTTCACCAAACTCAGGAAATTCAACCTATATTATCTGGAAAAGATCAGTCAGAGTGACTGAACCCTGCTTCCCACTTTTGACCCAGTGGGACTTTTGCCCTTGCCTTCTCTCAGAGCAGGGTCACCCCCTGAAGGTAATTCATCCAGCTTCAGATAAACTGTGTGGGAACAGAGAAACCTCACACAATGACTGAAGCTGGTGCTGAAGATGCTTGGTCCAAACATACATGGCTGCTCGTGTCCCCAGGAAACTGTTAGAAAGTGTAAGGGATCAGCAGCCGATACCCGGCCCCAGCGTGATGGAGGAAATGTTACAGGAGCTCCAGGCTGTTTGGCAGCTCCCCGTTCTCAGCGCAGCTCTTCAGCTGGAGCTAAAGTGGGTTTAGAGAGAAACAAAACTGTCCTTAATAAAAGGCAGGATCTGAGCAACGTCACCTATCAAACTATCAGGTTTGATAGACATCTTGCTTAAAACCAGTAAATTAAAATGAAGCAAGAGGCCAACTTTGCTTGCCCTTAACCAGCTGAAGGCTGGAATTCGGGTCACAGCGAGAGCAAATTCAACTCTCCTTTCCTAATTCTGTGCTTCTCAGTATGTGTTTACAAACTGCTTGAGGAGAAACAGGTTGGCCCTAGATTTGTCTTGTTCAATTTGTCTCCTTAGATAACTAATGCTTTTCCAGTGTGACTGCTGGAATAACGCTGCACTATCTGTACAGTCAAGCATCTGCTTTTTTTAATTGAGCTTCCGTACAAAATACAAATAATGAAATAATAATTCAACACATTTACGGTAAACGTAAGAGTAACCCGAATTTGGAGGTCTAGTAGAAGAAAGAGATCCTCCCCTTGCCTTCTGAATACAACACGTGTGCACTTGGCCAAGATGCTCAGCAGTGTGTGTATGTGTGTGTGTATGTGTGCGTAAAACCAAACCCCTGGCAGGCTCTCCAGCTGAAAATCACCCATCTCCCTTCCAAACCCTCGGAAATGCCCGGCAGGACTCAACTCTCAAGCCTTCATGACTTCAGAAGCGGGAAGGGGGAGGTTGGAAGGTCAGAGCGCTAAAATCAGTCCATTTATGCAGATCCCTTGCCTTAATTTAGCAAAATTTCCACACCCAACCACGAGGCTGATTCTTTCTATTCTGTGAAGGGAAAAATTGCTGCAGGGAATTGATGTGCATGGGCAGCTGGTTTCACCAGGATGAAGGCACACATTAAAAATGCTTTTGAAGAGCATTTGGGCTTCCCTCTGGGAGTTTACTAAACCTGCAGTCAGGTACCAGAGAGAATTTTTCCCCCGAAGGCAAAGACAAGAATAAAATTAGTAAGAAAGAATAGCCAAACCCACAGGTGTGACAGATGGCGTGGAATGGACATCTGTTGGAACAGCATTCAGTGACCATGATAAACTTTTACCCTACGTCCCCCAGAATGAAATGTGTTCCTCTGTTAATCGTGTAGCAAGAAGAGGAAGATGTGAGGATTGGGGACCCAAAGCTAAGGATGTCAAGAATTGGTTTTACACCTCCGTCGGGTGCAGGACACACACAGCGAGGAGGGTGTAAAAGCTGGAGGAAGGCATATGGAGGAGGTGGGGCAGATGGTCCGGCTCCGTGATGCTTTGCTGTGGTTTTGCTGGTGCCCAGTGGAGAGGAGTTGTTCGGCCGAGCAGAGGCAGCTGTAAGGTTTGTGCAGAGACAAGTTGCTTTGTTACGTTCAGACAAATAGCCCCAGATGAAGAGGTTTGACGGCCACTTCTGGAGTAAGGGTAATTTGGGGTGTTGCTAGAGAGGAGGCAGAGAGCTGGAGAAAAAGGTCAAGGAGAATCAGTCCCGGCGCGGTGGTATGGATCAGCCGGACAAGGTCACATACCTCTGGGATACTCAGGGAATTAATAACCAGACTAACTGTGACAATTGTTTTTGAAAAAGCCTGGTTAAGCTGAGAGAAAGAGTAACCGTGAGAGAAAAACATGGATTTCTGTAAAAATAAAGCTTTAAATGAGCGCCAAACTGAAGTAGGCGAGACAGCTTTGTGAGATTAGAAAAAATATGTTTGATTAAAACATGGTGAAATTGTCCCAAAATATGTAGCCATCTATGATCACTCTTAATATAAACCCAAATTAAAAGCATGACAATGGGCTTTATTTAGAAACATCCTGACCTTTCTCGTATGACTGTTGTCCTGCCTTCTCGTTACTTGTCATTCTCAGTCACTGTATCTTGCTTAAATGAAAAGCATAAGCTCTCCAGGGCATAGGACTGCATCTCTTTTTTTTTTTCTTCATCTGCTCTGTACAACAATGCATGCAGCAGGGAGACTCTTAAAACTGTTAAATAAAACACAAATAAAACATTTAATCTCCACTTTTGCAACTTTAGTGAATTTCTTTGTAAGAAAAAAAACAAAACAACTCTCGTGTGGATATTAGTAAGAAGTTATTTGCTCACATGAGTAAAAGTTAGGCTAAATAATAATCACGGAAAAGCAGTCCTCTCCTTGGTAATGATGTGTATTAAATCACAGAAGGGTTCCTGGGGGAGAGCAGTGGAAGCCCATTGCTTGGGACTTTGAGAGCGAGGTTGGGCAAAGCCAGAGAGCGCACTGCAGGGCTCGGTGCCCCGCTGGCAGGAAGACGAATGAGGAGCCCTAACAGTCTTCTCTATTTTGTTCTTCTATGATCCTTATAAGAGAGATTGATGCTGACAGCATCCAGGTGGTGCGTCCATGACTCAGCTGTCACGTCACTGCTTACGGCTTAAAGCCAGTGAGTCAAGGAATGAAAAACAGGTGGAAGGAGGAGGAGAGCCCTCCCGAAGTGCTCACCTCCAGCCATCTCTCGCTAAGCGAGCGGGGCCAATTGCAGACCACAGGGACACGGAAGAAGGAGAGGCAATGACAGAAGGAACGGCTGGTCACCTTCCTCCAAGGGCAGCAGGGTTGCAAGCCATTCTCCACGCCTTACACGGTGTGGAAGAAAAGCCTGGTGTGAGTTAATGGACTTCTGCGAGCCAGAAGCGTCCACCCTATGTGGTAGGTCTGAGGCCTGCTGACTCTTGTAACTATGCTCTATAGGCAAAGCTGTAGATGAAGTAAATATTAAATCCATCTAGTTTAGTTCATGCTAGACAGAAAAGGTAACATCACAGATGTCTGGCCACATATTTTCATCAACACAAAGTTTACTATTAGGGATCTGATTTCAAGCGACACCCTAAATCCTGTTCTGAGAATGGATCCTCAATGTGGTAATGACTGTGACAACAGATGCTATTTCTCTGAAAATCTAATGAGTCCCAGAACACAGAAACAAGACTCCTTGGAGGCAGACTCCTAGGTTCCAGGTGGCTTCTGAGACACTGCTGCCTGTCTGGGAAGGTTCACAAAAGAGATCTGTCACACCTGAGATCTAAACCTGAATCTTTTTTTTTTTTTTTTTTTTGCCACTGCCTTAATTGCAAGTCCAGCTTCTTGTAATTCACAGTAGCAGAAGGTCAACGGCTTCTCTAGGAAGGTGGGTACTCCACTGCTGTCTCTGCCTTTGGGCATGATCAACGTCTAACACATGGAAATCTCTTCAGGGATGGAAACTTCATAACCTCCACAAGAAACCTGTTGCAATGCAATCTCTACCCTTCACAAAAACATTTTACAGCATCTGATCTTAATTTCTCTGCCACAGTTTAAGCTTCTAATTCCTTGTCGTATCCATCATGGACAGAGAAAGCAGATGATTCCTTCCCTTTTGGTGGTAGCCTTTCACAGTCTTGACAATTGCTACCTTGCTTCCCTGGTCAGTCTGTCCTTCAGAAGCTCAGTCCATTCCACCTTTCTTCACCACTGTTTTTTTCTAGAGCTCTGGTCATTCCCACTGCTCCCCCTGGACTTTCTCCTATGGCCCACATGTTTTTTGATGTGCAGTGCTCAAGACTGGGCACAGGAGTCTTTTGCCAAACCTTTCTAATCATCTATTTCATAACAGCATATCATTGTTGACTCGTATCCAGCTCATGATTCCTGTCACCCGCAAATCCTTTTCCAAAGAGCACTCAGTGCCCTGTACATCCCTGAATGCATCACCTCCCAGTTGTCCCTCCTGAATGACATTCTGGTCTCCTTTCATGCAATCTTTGATTTGCCACTATTATTTGGACTTCTTAGCCTCTCCTTCAGCCTGCCAGCTGTCACCACCTACTTGTAAGTTTAGTAACTGTTCCTTATCCCATCATCAGTGTCTTTACTAGTGATATAAATAGTACCAGAACCCTAGAGTCTCCCACCTTCCCTTTTGGCAATGACCAGCTGATACCTTCTCTGTTCAGCTCAGTTTTGTAGCCATCCTACAATGTTTTGGGTGTTCCTGCAACATTAGGAACAATCTTCCCAAGTTCCCTTATAAGAATATCAAGTGTAAGAGTGTTAAAAGCTTTTTAGGTCAAGATATATGGTACCTACTGCTTTGCTACACACACAAAGAAGAAAATTATATTGGTGTGACACAACCAATACTTGCCAAAAAACAAAAAAAAAGTGTGCTGGCTATCATTTATCCCTTTGTTATATGAGCATTGCATGTTTTGGTAGCTGCCAGGAAGCTTGGCATGCATCGGCACCCTCTTATGTGAAGTGCTGTGCAAACTCAGAACCGAAAGATGCATCCTGTACCAAGGCATTCACAAACTAATTAATCTTAATCTTTCCCCAAAAGAAAATGCCACTTCCTTCCTCATCAGACTTGACATTGAAACATATAGGAAAAGGAGAGTATTCATTCTGCAAACCTCTTTGATCACAAAATGAGACAACCACTTCCTTCCGAGGAGTCCCAAACAAGTAGTTATTACCAGCATAGTCAAAAGCTGTATCTAAGTCTTGATTTTAACCGCATTAAGCCTTGCTTAAGGCTAAAAGACATCATCTGTCTGCATCCCCCTCGCTGTCTGCTCACTCACTGTCTGCTCCACCTAGGATGCAAGTCAGGCAGTTCTTCAGTTTTCAAACCTGACTGCTTCCAGTATGAGTGACACATCTTATGGTGACACAACTGCTGCAGGGTCCACAGGAATTGTCTGAAAGCCAAGAGCTCTGTCCAAAGGAAGGAAAAATGGCAAGGATGTCGTTATGTGAAGTGAATGAGTAAAAGGCATCAACTCCAAGACTGCAAGGCACAGTAACTGAAAACGTGGCATTTTGCACTGTCCCTGCTGTGCAAAGTAAACCAATTTTAAAAAGTGCTAAATCATGGCACTGGTTGTGGCGAGCAAGGAAACTTGATCTTTTTTTTATGGAGTTTTGATCTTCACAGACACGAGGAAGACTGTTATCAAGCTGAAGTATTCCAGCCAGATAGTCTCTGACTGTATGTTTGCAGATCACCTGTGACAGCAAAACGTGGGCTCTGCTGTTGCTTCTGGAAACTAAAAGTTAGCAACAACTAATGTTGTTTATATGTGCAAAGCATTTGGAACTGATTACAGCTTTTTGCTCTATTTAAGTGTACTTGTAATTACTTTTGATTAGGATAAAGAGGATCATTTTCTTTTACCAGTTCTCAGGATATTCAGAACATCTGGAAACTAGAGCAATTCTTTGCACACCGGGTTATTAGTGTAAACTTCAACATTTCCACAGAAAACGCTCCGTGAGTGGGGAACAGCTGAGGCATCTGTCATGACATGGATGATCTGGGACCTTGGTGCCACAGAAATGGCTGGACATGCAAACCTTTCCCTACAGTAGACAGACATGAACTGTTGCTTGATCACGCATGTTTGCCCAGCTTCTAGGTGTTTAGAGGCCAGAGTGCCAAAAAGTTCAAATTGGAAACACTTATTTTACCCATCCATCTTCCCTTCTTCCACACAGCGGCTTTCTGAGATGAAGTACTCATGAACATGCCGTCAACCCTGGCTGGTACGAGCAGGGAATGAGGGTCTGTTCTGGCTCAGCGTAGCAGGTGCCTGTGCAATGCAGCTCACTCTTCATCTGCCTCACAGCTCTATTAAATCATGCCTTTAAAGGCTGCCGTTCAGGGCCCTCTGCTCGTTTTGGTGGGGACTTTGCTGAGGTGGACCACGGCCTGACTGAAGATGGAGCTGACTGCTTTACCAGCCAGCAAAACCCAGCTCCAGAGAAGAGGCAGAGGTCATCAGCCCAGAAATTGGCCAGTGTGGGTGGCCCTACAGTGCCTTGCTCGACTTTGCTGTCACATCCACAGCTTGAACACCTCTCCTCTACCCAGGCCTTCGTGGCACATGAAGCACACACTTCCATAAATAACATTAAACCAGTTCTACTTCTCTGTGGGACAAACCGAGAAGGGAGGAGAGGAGAGGAGAGGAGAGGAGAGGAGAAGAGAGGAGAGGAGAGGAGAGGAGAGGAGAAGAGAAGAGAAGAGAAGAGAAGAGAAGAGAAGAGAAGAGGGAAAAGCCAATGCAATGAGTCCGGCATCTTCGTCACAGGATCACAGCAAGTATATCATCCTTTATCATGGAAGAACCACACCACAGCCAGGGATGAAGCCCAGGCAGCCTGGTTTTGCAGCTGAACGCAGCCCCGAGGCTCCACATGGGACCTCCCACCACCACACTGCCGCAGCAGATCATGTTGATGGAATCGGGAAGCAGGCACAGATGCCAGTGATTTACTGCGAGTGGCTGCTCGCTTTAATATATGGCGCATATGGCATGAGAGTGTTAATGGAATTTATACTGTAAAAAAATTATCTCAGCACAAAGTATGGAATTACTTGGGAGGATTTATGCAAGAGACATAAAATCCAGTGGAAACAGTCTAACCTTTCTGAGGCTTATTAAGTTTTCTTTTTATTTATGGAAATGTCTTAATTTATGCAAGGTGAATGCCAGAAAAAATGCTATAGATTTAGTCAGAACCTCGCTCTTGCCATTTATAGACTTTCAGAGCCATATTCTGCTCTTGTTTACACCAGGAGTAGAATTATTTGAAGTCTCTGGGGCCAATCCAAAGTCATCTACATTACTCTGTTGAATTGGGTACCAGCACTATGGCACCAGTTGACCCCAAAATGGTGCTAATAATGAGCAAAAAGTGTGAAGGAAAAAAATGGCAGTAACAAAGAACGTGAAAAAAAATTGCTTTGTATCCTCCTTATCTTTGTTGTATATGTTACATTAAATATACATCAAAGTAACACTTCCGTCCTCGCCTGTGTGCAAACAGTAAGATGCAGAACTCCCTGAGGACAACAGGGTTTCCCTGGGTCCCCAAGATAGGATGGTGCTTACCCCTTGATGGAAAGGGTGTTCTTTAGCCCCATTATCAAAGAAAAGATGACACTTCAGTAACCACACCATCTCTCCATCAGTGCTCACCTCATACCCTTTGTCAGCCAGTTCCAACCAAACTGTGACAATGTCCTTCAAAAAATTATGTTCCTCCAAGTGTCATGAAAATCAGAGCAGCATAAATCAGTGCTCTGGTGAGAGGAGACGAAATTCCCCCCCAAGGGTTACACCATCTCTGGCAGGGCTGGCCGTCCAGGGAGGCCACTTTCAGCTGGCCACCAGGAGTGTCACACACACAGTGGCTTTTATAGTACAGAGGGAGGAGAAAAGTACAGAGGGGGAAAAAAAAACCAAAACACAGATCCATTGGAAAACAGGCTTCTGTTCTTCATCTGTCAACACATCTTACTCGGTGCACCTAAATCCTACACAAATTTCATCCTGGACTTTTCTGCAGCTGTATCACTGAAGCATCTTAATTTCTCACAGACAGTAACGAATGCAACCTTAAAATAACCCCCTGAGGTCAGCTGGGGTTATTAAGTGGACGTGCCCATAAATAATCTCTAGCAAATCTTGCTCCAGTGGCTTCCAACACCATCACCCCACTCATCTGCTGCAACTTCTCCCCAAAGTCACCACCATGTGGCTGGCAGAGGGGAACCGGGGCTGGGTCCCCGGTGCCTCCGGCTTCCCAGCCCACATCCCAAAACGAGGCAAAACAGCACCGACGGAGGCTGGCAGCTTGTAAACGAAACTTGTAATTCAGCGTCCCCGAAACCCAGTGCGAAACGCAAATGCAGAAGGAAATGAAATGACATTGGGAAGGGAGTGTCTGGCCTGGCCTTTGGAGAACTTGCCCCTGGAAATGAATTTTAAGAGAAACAGTGTGCCTTTTCCTCTGATTTTTAAAAGCAAAGGATTTTTAAAGCTCCCTGATAAGGAACTGTCCTCGCTTCGTGGGGAAGGGGAGAGTGCAGGGTGGGGGAAGCTGGCAGGAGGGGGAATTTGGGCCTCAGAGCCCAGATTTTGCCACTCTGGGTGATGGTGAGCAGAAGACGGTGCATCCTGCTGGAGAACCAGCCCCTAGAGGGAGGCACGGACCCAGGCTTTCTCAGCGGGTTTCCCTGCTCTCTCCAGCCAAAGCAAATTCCAGTCAGCTCTGGGCTTGGAGGAGCATTCTCTACCAGGCTTTTGGGCCATCTCCTCCACCCTCACCAGCACCACTTCCGCTTTCTTCTTGTTGCCCCCCATCTGGTGCCATTTTCCCCACATGAGCTGTGTCTCACTCCTGTCCTCCCTTCTCCATCCTCTGCTCCACCTCCGTCTCGGTTCTCTCAGACCCCAATTCCCAGCCCAGCTCTTCAGGCTCCACACCTCTCCCCACTGTGTCCAAATCCACTGAGGTCTGTCTGCTACATCAAATCCGACTCCCGAGTTTCATTTGACACTTTCATCCCTCCATGTCTCCCTACAGCAGCATCCCAGCATGGTCCCTCCCTCCTGCATCCACCCTGGGAGCATGGAGAACACCAGGAGACAGTCCCCAGGCTGTGCCCAGCATCCCAGCAGCAGGAAGGGCAGGGAGGAGGAAAGTCTGGTCAGTAAAGGTCTCTCCCATCACCCTCCCGAGCAGTGCACACAACTCACAGGGGCTGTGCTGGGCACTGGCAGAATTCCTCGGGAAAGGAGCTGCTTGACCCCTCTGTCTCCCTGCTACAGCCTGGAGGGCATCTTCGCCATCAAACTTGGAGCTTCTACTCCAAAGCGTGGAGTTTCTTCTGGGCAAAATATCTGTGGCAATTTCTATAATATAGATAAATGACCTGCTTTTCTCTAAATTTGTTCCCAAGAATAACTGCATTCTGTTAGCTGAAAATTTGCATTGCTACATACACGCAAACATAGTATGACCATGTGTGTCTATCAGCCACAAGCTGAAAGACTTCTGTGCAAAGAGCTAATATTTGATAAAGTTATAATCAAATGACAACCAGAATCTTATAATGAAAAATGTTTAGAAATCTTAACTGAAGACATCACAGTCTGTATTACTTGCTACAGGATAAGGACTAATTTCTATGTTATTCTGTATCACAGAGAAATCTGAAAACAATGTTCATATTTCATTTATTCTTCACTCCACCGAAACTCACTTTCAAATCAAATCAATGTTAGCTGAAAGTAATGTTTTGCCACAAAAAAAAGGATCTCCAGATTTGTTCTGCTTCCATCATTTCAGTTACACTTTTCACATTTTTTTTGACTGATGCCCTGCAAATCCTGCCTCGTGCTACAAAACCGCTTCAGCATCTCCCACCTCCCATCTCTCCGAACTCATCTGTTTTCCTTTTGCCGTTATCTCATCAAACTGTGCGACGCAGTCATCTCTGCCTCTTCTGTAAAGCGCATCAACCCAGAATAAACAGCGGGAAAATATTAGTAAATGTGATTCTTTTAAGCAGGATCTTACGTGTGCTTTCTAAACAATATCTGATGTGGCACGTATGTAGATCTGCCTTTGAAAGAGTCATTTAGGGGAGATGCCTGGAGGATTCCCATCCTCCGAGTTTGCCGACACTGCCGGCATTTCACTACAAACACATTTAGACAGATGGGCAGGCAGGACGGCTTTTACAAACTCCCAGCCAGGACTTCCGCAAAAGCTGCATTTGTCTACTTAACAGTTATAAAAATGGAAAAGAAGAGGGCGGAAAATGTAGTCAGCGATCCATCTGTGGTGTTGAGCAGTTTTAATTGCAGGTACGGCCCCGCACAGGGATGGAGGGGGCTCGTCGCTGCAGAAGCACCACTGCTGGGCCCCGCAGAGCCGCCACGGAATCCCACCTCAATTCCCATCCCCATTAACAGCAAAATATGTAGAACAAAGGTGCTGAAAGGATACAGCAGGCTTTTCTCGCTGACCTGTCAGAGGGGTTGTGTACTACACGGTGTAAAAACAAAGTTCAGCTATTTCAAGGATGTGGGATCAGATCCTCACGTCAAGTCCGTCCTGTCCCAGCTGCTCTGCTCCCAGGTTCGTTTGATGACTGGCCCATTTGCTGACAGCCTGGTGGGGTCCACGGAGACCTCTTGGCTGGTTTCAGTAGCATCCTTGTTAGTCATCACACACAGTTTGACACTTAGACAGTGTTTCACAGGACAAATAAAGCCAGGGCAGGGGTCCTGCCCCAGTTAAGGCGGGGGCTGTGACCCTGTGAACACCAAACCCCATCACTCAGTGACTCCAGCGAGGGGACACGCAGGTGGCATTTTGGATAGAGACCCTACAGCACACGGACCTGACTCCCTGACCCCTCCTCATATTCCTATTGTACGTTCATATACATTGTATGAATATATATATTGGATATTCATATTGTGTTATTCACCTATGCGTGAATTGTCTCACCTGCTCCAGCCCCCGTGGCAGGCCATGTACCCTGCCTCCTCCTGCCAGGGCTGCCGGTGCCCGTGTTGATGAAACCATCTCCCAAAAATAACAAGCCGAATCCTTCTCCTGACTCAGTGTGGAGTTTTCAAAGGAACTTGAAGGGAAAGAGCATCAACGCAAAGCCCAGATATGACAGCAGGGCTTGCACCAGCAGCTGCAATTGCACCGGAGGGCACAAACGAGGAGCAATTCAGCACAGCTAGAAGAACAACAAAGCGCAGGACATCGCCGCGCTGCCAACAGCAGCTGATAGAGGTGTGTGACCGGTGCCTTTGGCTCCTCCCGACCTCCGTGCTCCGCTTTGTGTCCCGCTGCAATTTGCTGCTGTTGGGTTCTTCAGCTCCCTTTCCGCAAGCATCCCAGCCACCCGGCCGCGCTGCGATCCCGCTGCAGCTGCTTGCTTGTAGGTACTGTAACGTGAAGGGGCAAAACCTCAGTGTTTAGTTCTCCCATGCATATTGCTTGTGGGTTTGGGGTGGCAGAGGTACGACGGGTGAAATTGACCTTGTCCTCAGGGCAAACACAGATCCAGCTCCAGCTGACAGTTCTCCAGGCAGGGCGATGTACGTGCTTGACAAATCTTGGTTAAGGCCTCCCAGCATCAAAGTGAGAAACAGCTTTAATCAATCACCCTAAGTAATGGTGGAGAAATGGGAAAAATTAAAAAGACGCCCAAAATTTGAGAGTATTTATTTTCCAAGGCAGTATTTTAAAATAAAGACCTGAAGGTTTACGCGCCTGATCATTTAGATAGCCACTCTCTTTGCAAACTTCTTGCAACAATAAATAAATAGGAGGTTGAAGTAAAATAATAATAAATAAAAGAACAACAAATAAATGCAGCTACAGCGACAAGACACTTCAGTGGCCAGTTTAGTTTAGTTTGGTGAGCTCGTGCTCAGCCCCACAGCCAGGCAGGCACAGGAGACGGAGCTGGGGCTCAGCCGAGAGGAGGAGCCTGAGGAGGAAAGAAAAGGAGGTTTAATGGTCCAAACCCTCTGTATTTTGGCCTCCTGGCACGCCAGTTGTCAGCCAGGTGACTGGGGGGTACAGGGCACACAAAAGGCTGCTCCAGACGGGAGGGAGCTGGGCACGGGGCAGCACAAATCACCCACGGTGGGTGCAAGGTGCCACAGAAGGACAAAATCCTGCTGTCAAACCGGCACTGGAGAACAACTCCTGGACTCAAACATTGTTTTAAGAAAGCAAAACCGCTGTATCGCTGCTCAGGAGACCGTGAGGTGTCCGAAGGCTGGCGGTGGCACTGGTCACACGTCACTCAGCCCACACGAGGCTCCCTTCGAGCGACAGCGCTGCAGCGGGAGCTGAGCTGCACAACCCGTCCTCGACACGGATGTGAAAAGAGAAACAAAGCGCTTCAGATTTGTCATTGCCTGTTCTTCATCTATGTGATCCGGCTCGCGGTTTGCTTTAGCACAGCAATATCCTCCGGGGTCTCCTTATAAAACTCCCCGGGGAGCCGTTCCTCCTGCACCGCGGCCGTTCCCACCCCACGTCCCCAGCGCCCATAGCAGGGCTACTGCAGGGACCCTGGCCCCAGAGCCTCCTCTCCTTCTCCCCATCTCCCACAAGAGATGTTGGCCTTGAATCAATGCTGATTTAAATGTTTTAATCACTGGTACGGAGATCCTCCTCCTGGTTTTATTAATTCATCGACAATCTGTGATGCTTTACATATTAGCATCAGCCCTACCTTACGCAGTGGCCATCAGAGGTTGATCTTGTCACAGCTACATCACAGTCTCACACCAGTAATCCTTTTCCAAGTTAATTGGCCCGGGCACGCTGCACACACCATTGCATAAAGCTCTGGTTTTACCTCTCAGGCAGCGTGAACCAGAAGCCGGCTTTGCTCCTGGGCTGATGTCCTTCCACTGGTGGTGTGGAGCCTCCCAAGCTCGTGTCAGACATGGCACGCTCGCACCAACCAAGCCTGGCACAGCGCGGGCAGCCTGGAGGGCTGGGTATCGGGATGAGTGCAGGCAGATAAAAATAGTTCAGAAACTGCAAAACCAGGGCATCCACCTGGACACCAAGCAAGCGGCTTTCTTCCTTCCAGGGATCACATGCAAGCAGTGTCTCTGCAGAGTCAGGGGGAGAAGGAGGGTAATTCGGAGCATCCACATCACTGCTATGCTCTGGGGGAATATTTCTCTCCATCACCTATAGAGACATTCAGAAACCAAACCTTTAAATCAGGCGCCTGAAATCAGCAGGAATAACCCCTGTGTTTTTATTTATTGTGTCCACCACTTTGTTATTCAGTAAATAATTTTATTTAGCAGCTCATATTAGAGAAAAAGAGTTTTATACAAAAATAGAGCTGGGACACCTCTTTACACCTCTCAGGCTACATTGCATGATAAATTTGGCTGGCCAAGCCTTCTCCTCTGGCCACAGAGACCCCAGCCCATGCACAGCCTCGCTGCTGGGCCTCTGAGGGTTTGTCCTGGGGGATTACACCGCTCCTGGGGTGGGCTGCCAGGGTCCTCACTGCCCGCTGAGACCCCCCCAGCATCACGTGTGCCGAGGGCTGCACTTGGACATCACAGCTCTCACCAAATCACGCTCAGTTTCCTCAGCATCCCCAAATCCATATAGTGCCAGGCAAGCTAATTTAAGCCTTTAAGTGTCTGCCAGAAATGGTTTCCTCCTCTCTGCCCTCAGCTTTGGTCCCCATATAAGGGCACAAAATGGTATATTTTGTACACTGATGCACATCTATAGGTGAACTGTATATTATCCTATAAATTGGGAATTACAGAACTCTCACTCTAACCCAGTAGCACTAAGACAGTAAATCCACAAAGAAATGCATCCTCTTTTCTGTTTTCTCAATAGGTTATGCTTGCTTAAATCCCCCAAAAATGCCTGGTGGTCACCCCAGCCCCATTTTCTGTGGTACCAGCACACACAACGCGGCCATACAAACCCTCAGAGCTGGGCTCCCCAGAGCTCTAGACATCTGCAGACAGACTGACTGACTCCCCTGTGTCACGTCCCTTCCCTTCCAAACCCATCAGGACCTGGAGCGAATCCCCCGATCCCCATCGGTGCTGCGAGAGCCGGCACAGGCAGCCGAGAGCCGTAAAGGCAGTTTCATCCGCTCCGCGCTCCTGGTGCTCAGCCATGGGCATCCCAGAGCGCACAGGTTAACGGGCTGCCCACGTTTCCTAATCTTCTGAGCAAACTCTGCCAGGAATGATTACTAGCCCCTGACAAAGGTCGTGCTCTACCAGCGCTCCCTGCTCATTGCATTGGGATGTGTTTTCTTTACACTTGCATGTAGCTGCCGAGGCTCCGTTATTTCCATGCATTTTATTTCTGACAAAGCATTTCTGTCGGTAAATACTCACTGCTTGGTGTGAGCACGGCTTTCAACCACCCTCCCTGCAGCCATGGGAGAGAGGAGGAGAGAAGAGGAGAGGAGAGGAGAGGAGAGGAGAGGAGAGGGGAGGGGAGGGGGGGAGAGGGG